>JAHZMW010004013.1:0-18247 GCA_027743745.1 Alloscopus bannaensis
GGGTCGGGTTGGGTCGGATTGTGATCTCGAAGTAGGGTTAGGGTTGGGTTAGGGTCGGCAAAAAGCCGACCCGGCAACTCTCTAATCTCAACCACATTTCGACATGAATGAAGAAACCTGGATGTGATTATTACACTGGTGCGTAGCAGTCAAGTGTGAAAATACGACAGACTTGGTGGCACGACATGTGAGCATTTTTAACAAACTTTTGCTACAATCCCAGCACCCAGTGACCTGAGTGACCCATTCATTTATACTCCAAATAGTATTTTAAAGATGTAACATGTACATCGTGCGTCTGTCAGATAATTAGTTCAGTACTGCCAAGGGTTTCCTCATCATTGTTGAGCCTTAAGTTGTCATAATGAACGCAGGTGGCCTCAGGGCTGTAGGCCTGCACCGTGTGATTAGACAGGTGTGCTTGTGTCATGGTATGGCTTATCATCTGGATTATGTGTAGAAATGGACTAGGAAATAATAAGAACATGGAAATTGCTTCAGTGGGCTTGACAGATTTGCGGAGATTACCGAATAATTTTCAATGCACACTTCTTGCTATCACAATTATTGGTTGGAGCATGCGATACCAAATGGTATGATAACATGGACGGTTATATAGGTGCTTAAATCATTTTCAGCAGCAATCGACTTAGTGTTCACTTTTGTAATCAGGAAGCCTTTAGTAAACGCTGTATAAATGTACCGAGTATGTGCTGTTACAAATGTATTGTAAACAACATCAAATCCAAATTACTAGCGTCACGAATCTATTAAACACGATAATAACTTTTAAGTGGGTAATACGCGACTTGTACATTATTGCATGTTCCTCATTCAAATCAACCCCCAAGTAGGATGTGCTCTTATAAAAAAAACTTTGGTGGGATTTGGAAGACAATAAAGTGAACCTTAGAGGCCTAGGTATAGCTTAATAGAACGAAATAAGAGCAGACATAAAGGACAGACAGACAGACCTACGTATTAGTATAGGGCACCTTACCTGGCTTACCTAATAAGTTTGGGACTCCTGCAGAAGAACCTCGCTCACACAATGAGCGTAATATAAGTACATATACACACTCGTCAGTAAGTTGTAGACCTACTCATTCTTCCGGACTTGAGGATATGAAGTGCTCATTGTTCATCAACCAGATTCGATGGGTTCCTTTTTTAGGTGAACACCTCCTTAAATTCAAGACGAAACGCGTGGCCGAGCTCATTCTTGGTGTAGCTCAGCTCAGAGAGACTTCCTTTGTTTTCATCGTTCACAAACACGTTTCTCAACGCTGTTCACCTTTTCACGGGTCGCAAAGAGACTTTGGATCACATTTCTGGATCACCGTTCTTTCGCATCTGAAAATTAATTGCCTTTTACTCTGTGCTTGTTTTAAGGTGAGATTTTGTACAATTTTGCATCTTGGTCAAACAGTTGATACAAAACGGTTCGCCATGTGAATCTTTGTGTGTCTTGGGGAAAACTGCGAGTTGTCCTTGAATCGAGCGTTAAGTGGAGTTGTGCGGTGAGAGCGTTAAAACTGGTGGTTTCGTAAGAAGTTGAAGTCAGTTGTCAAGCAGACTGTTTCAATGAATCAGTTTACATTTTATAGAAAAAAATGTAATCATGACAGTGGGGAAGCCCTTAACCTTCAAATACTTCCCCTTCTCACGTTGTAACATGTAAATGAAACAGATTCTCTTTGTTTCTTCCCCCAAAGAAATTGATTAGGGTAGATCAAGCACTCCCTTCCTTTTGAGATCATTTCACAACCCTTTTGATTTTCACCTAAAATATTCACTGTAAATTAGCCTAAAGGCTTGCGCATACAAACCACCTGTGATTAATTAGGCTTGTGGTGCACAGCCCTGTGCTTGCATCTTACAAAATTATACATCTAAATGCATAATTTATTTTGTACAGAATGATGAAACAAACCATTCAAACAAATTCCTGGACAACTGCAGCAGCAACCGTGTTGGTTTCCATTTTCCTCATCTACTTTGTTACCCTTGCACGAAGGAAGCCTCGATCAAAGGAGGCACATTGCGCAAGCAAAGTTTTGCCTTCCCCGTTTCGATTTCCAGTCATTGGACACCTGTACCTTCTTCAGGGGTACGTCTCTATTTTTTTATTGAATATGTATTATACTATTGTTTTACTTTATATTCTGCAACTTTTGGCCTCCACCACAACGGATTAGTAACTTGTAGACAGCAGAAGGAATTAAGTCCGTCTGTCACCCATTGTTCTCCTAAAAATAAAGGCTTATATTAGAAGCACATTTCTTTCCTAAAAATAAGCGCATCAATGTGCAATTATGAGTGAATGATGGTGATGAGGATTTTGGTTTTTTAAAAAGTGTTATGAGAATAATGTTTTTTATGAAATCCAGGAATCCGTTTGCTGTCATGACCAGTCTTTCAAAGAAATACGGCGACATATATAGTCTTCAACTGGGCACTGTCAAGACTGTCGTGGTGAGCTCAATGAGGATGATACGGAAAATCTTGATTGAGCAGGGAGAAGCCTTTGGAGATCGCTCGAATTTCATGCGCTACAACATTTTGTTCAACAATGATCGTGGCAATTGTAAGAAAATTTTTGTCATTATCTCTCTCTCTCTCTATTTCCATGCCTATAAACTTGCAAACTAGTTTTCATGCCTCATGTGAATGGTCAATCAGAGTAAAAAATAGTAGAGTAAATTTATAGCCTAACCGTAATGCTTGTGGAGGAATATATAATGGCTTTGAGAAGAAACTCTGGAGATTTTTTATTAAAAAACCATAAAAATATATTTTGTGTAATTTACAAATGCTTGTAAATTTACTACTGCTCCTGCTTTTCATGAAATGTTATTTCGTTCTTCAATGTCAAGGGTCATGTGACAGACTTTCTCTGGCTAATCTCCAAGTAGTAATAGGTTATTTCATTCCCTTCGTACAACTTCTTGGAAGAAATCCCGTTACTCGGCTATTTTAATAATTCACGGAAATTCTCAGCAGTTTTACGTCAGTGGCTTGGAGCACATTTTTAGAACTTTACATACGAAACACTCTCGGTTTCTTTGTGCGTACTTCCCTTTTCCACCTTTTCTCGACGGAGACCTTCAAACTCCTCAACTCCAAACAACAACAAAGGCATCATTGATGCTAACCTTCAAACCCGTGAGACCTTTATAACGGTCACGGCTATTGTTCACCTTTATTGCAGCTACTTTCTTAGAACTTTTAGCATGACGAGTGGACGTCACGCCACTTTCTTCTGCAGATTTTTCCCTTTCATTTGTGATCTCTCAACAACTCTCTGACTTTTATAGCTTTGGCATTCTGTGACTGGTCTCGAGTTCAGAAGACACGTCGGGCTCTCGCGAGGCGATTTTGTCACACAGGGATTTATGGTGACAGAATCACTGCGGCAATTGAGCGCTCAGAGGGTCAACTCCTCAAAACTCTACACGAAGACATGATGACGTACGGAGGCGCTGAGAAAAGACTCAAACTCAACATTCAGAAAGCATGTGCCAGCATCTTCCTCGACTTCTTTTGCTCCGAAATCGTCGACGACTGGGAGGGAGACAAGGCTTTTATTGAGACAGTAGCGAGATTTGATGAGATCTTCTGGGAAATCAATCAAAGTCACCCAACGGATGTGCTGCCTGGTCTCGCGCCTCTCTTCAAGTCTCACCTGGATAATTTGTCGAACATGGGGAAATTTATTCGGAGCTTTGTCGTCAAGCGAGTGATTGAGCCACATATGTAAGCGCATTTCAGCTTGGTACTTGCAAGCAATTCTGAGATGAAAGCTTATGGTTAACCTTTTTCCGAATGTTTTTGGTTTGCAGACAAAGACTGGACAAAGACAACCTCGAAGACTTTGTTGATATTTTGCTCGCTCACTTGGAGGAAGCTGAGCCTGAGCATAAGCTAACAATGGAACAGGTTTTGTTTGAGTTGGAAGACTTTCTTGGAGGCCATTCCGCAGTGTCAAATTTGATTGGTCATGCTATTGTTGAAATAGCCTCTGTTACTGACCTATCGAAGAAAATCTATGAACAGGTGAATATCATAAATCATAACGTATTTTGCGTGGCAAACTTCCAGAAAATGTCCAGCCATGTAGTCATTTTGTTGTTTTGTGTCAGAGACACATTTCAAACGGCAACACTCATTTATATGTGTGTAACACTCTTTAAAAAACATTGGGAAGAATTTTTACTCCAGTATTTTTATGGCAGGGATAACTTTTTTTTTACAATTTACATATAAACCCTACGTTCCTTTTTATTCTACACATAACATTACATGCAAGGCTACGTGAAAGGTTTTTTAAATTTCACTTTCCAAATTCAAATAGAACATATTCAAAAATTTCACCTGTTTTCAAATTGAGCTTTTGTCGTACCGTTGAACTCAGAGACTTCAAAAAGGTGTCGCCTGTCACCCCAGCGGTGATTTTATTGAGAATTGTGAAAAACCAAAGTTCAGATAGAAAATTGAGTTTGAAGAAAAATCTGGTAATTTGGGTTATTTGATATTTGATTTTGAATGCGACTGCCTTTCAAGTCCTTCATTTATTTCGCCAAACAAACTGTACAAAACTCACTCACTTATAGTATGACCCACACGTTGATTTTTTTTCTTTGTAGCATTTTGAGCTGGACAACAAATCCTATGTTTTGGCTCAGTGGATTCCCACGTTGACGGTAATTTTGTCCAGACCTTGATGTTGACAGACTGTAGTAGAATTACTTTATTGTCGCGTTTCATGGTCATTGCCAGAGACACGACGAAAGAAAAAGTATGCTTAGAGAGAGAAATAACATTTATTTTTGGTTCTGCGCAGGCTACCTCATCGAAAAGGGCACAATGGTGATCATCAACAACTTTGAGCTGAACACGAGTCCAGAGTTTTGGACTGATCCTCACCTTTTTGTTCCAGAACGGTTTTTAACGGAGAGTGGGAAGTTTACGAAGCCGTCGTACTTCATTCCGTTTTCAAATGGGAAGCGGGCCTGCATGGGATATCAACTTGTTGAGAAGGTGGCTGCCGACGTCATTCTGGCGATCATCAAGGATTTCGACATCACCGCGACGGACAATCCGAACATTTTACCTCAATCCTGTGTCGCCATCCATCCTTTGGAGGAGCTTAGGGTTAATCTCATTCCCCGATTCTCGTAGCGGCCCATGGCACACTCTGAGCATACCTTTTTACATAACCTGCGCATTCATAATAGGTCTCATTTGCTCAACAAAAGGTATACATTGTTGTAATCATTGTTACAAAAATGTCTTTGCCACACGTAGTTGTACTAGTCGACGAAAATAGAACAAAAATAGATTGTGTGACCATTAGATTACAGTGCAATCTAAATGGAGGCAAAGTTTTGTACTTTTTATACAAATGTCGCGGATTACGACGATGAATCGTCTGTCTTAGTACAGTTGATAGACATGATGATTTTTTAAGCAGTAGAAACACTCTTTTGTAGAATGATTAGACTCAGTTTTTAGCAAAGTAAATTGTACATTTTAATGATGCAGGGAGGAAATTGGCGTCCTTCACAATATGTATATTATTGTATATTATGAACTAGCTTTTATGTGTACGTATCCTTGTAAATAAATACATAGTATTATTGCATCAACAAACTGATCAGTGTTGACAATTCCATACTCTAACTACGATAGAAAGAGGGAGAGATGTCATGAAACCAGACTAGCACATTTTTAGTCGCCTGGAGAACAATTGTTTGCAATCAGTACAATACGTACTTTATACACAAATACGCAGGGGTAAAGAAAATCATGCCCAGTCGACTGTTGCCGTTATAAAAAAAACCTCAATCCTTGTCAAACAATGTTTGTTTTAATGCGGTAAATTTTGCTTCCGCAGAAGATTAAACGCGAGTCTTATTGGCTTGCTTGTCTTCGAATAGAACCGGAGCTTTTTTAAGCCTATAAATATTATTAACGAATATGATAATATGACCCCCGAAGTGAAAATTTATATGTATCAAGTAAGGTTTTTTATTTTTATTTTTAGAACTAGAGGTACATACAACTTTTCTTCGTCTCCAGTATACAGGTGGTAGCTAATACTCATTCATGACTTGTGCTAGTATTGCACTAATCGCGGTCATGGTCATTATAAAAATCGTCGGTTGTAACCGACACAGTCCTTATAAACAATATCATTTTTTAACGCTGTCCGTGTTTTGATGGTCTGCCCGTTTAGGTATTTACAATCTTGTAATTTTTTGGCTCACTGCTTGTGCCCATTAAGAGGCACTGGGTCGTACTTGTAGGGGTAGCTAGTAGTGGAGCCCTTTGTGTCAGAATTTACTTCTGTCCTAATGTACTTGCGAACGCACGCAAGGTCACGGATCCAATGGTGCAAGTACTTTTTATCGATCTTGTGAGTGGAACACATGCCTACAGAGGAAACGTAGAAAACTTTTTTTTTCGGATTCTCGCTGCATTAGACTTGTTATTGTTGCAAATAAATTATGGGTTTGTTGTTGGAGTACCTCCGGTGACCATTGATACAATCACACCGACGCTAACCGTAATCAAGGCTCCAATGAATGGATACAAAATGTAGGAGAGTGTGTACAATTTTTCTGGAAAGTCGCTGAAATTGTAATGAAACATTTTTGTGGAGCTGAATTTTTTAAAATGATACTGCCAACAAATTACCTATGTCAACATTGTACGACTTACAAGTCTGGCACAACTGGCGAAGTATAATTTATAGCATGACTGAAGTCAGTGTCTTCAGGACAGTCTGTGAGATCCGTAGGAAGTCTGGGATTGAGCACGTATTTCCGCCCAAGAATGAAAGAGTTGACTCCAATGAACATCATGGACACGAGTCCACACAGAATGCCAACGATTGCACCCTGTACAAAAAATTAATGGAACAAAGAGTGTAGGTATTTCGGCATTTACAGTCAAAGTTATGAAGTATGTTGGTGAAAATTGCCAGGCTTTTATACAAATTTGTTGATGAATGGAATGAACAGGCCTAACAAGAAGATTCCGCCCAGAGGTCCACTAGTGGCTCCAACTGCAGTCATAACGACTTGGAACAGGGCCCCAAGATTCTGGGCTCCGAATGCTAAGATAATGCTGAGAATTCCGTATATCACAGCTGAAATGTAGACACGCCAACGTGCCATTATCAGATCCCACATTGTGAATCCATGGTATCAAGAAAGATTGTCATTTGTGTTAAAATCATTCGTTACCCAAAACTTTGGTACAGTGGCCCTGACCGGCAGGCGACATTTTACTAAAGAATGTAACTTTTGAGAGGAAATCCTCCCAAGTCACTGCAGACAGGGAGTTCAGCGTTGAGGAAACCGAACTGTAACCAAAATTGCAAAAATCTTTCCCATTCTTGTTCATTACTCTGTCAATGTGCAAGTTCAAAAGTAAAGTGGACACCTTAAGACAGCGCTGAAAATGCACGACACAAAGATTCCCATCATCCCGGGAATAAACGCCAGCTCCTCCAGGACGAAGTGAGGGATGATGGCGTCTGGCTTTTTGATTTGTCCCAACAAAATGGGACAACACCCAGCATAAGTGGCTACAACTGGCGTTGAACAAACACATCCTTTTATCAAAATCCTTGCTTTGCATGGATGAAAGGTGTGTGAACAAAGGATGTGTTAAATATATGTAACAAAATTGGCCGTACGACTGATTCCAGTTAGCAGGACAATCGACATTGTAAAAATTTTGATGGGGATGGTGAAAAGGAGCGCTCTGAAAGCAAAAATGGGACATACGGAGGTCACATCATTACTACTATAGATGTCACGAGGCACACAACGCATCATCATTTGGCAAGAAGAAACCATTCACTCGAAAAAATCCCACGCCATTCATGATTTTGCATATGTTGAACGGGATCAGTGGCACAAAATCACTCTTTGTTCCAACAAGTACAAAATCGTATGTATTTATCACCAGCTTTATTTAATCTCAATAAGTTTAATGGACGTACCTGATAGCGGAGGATAATGTTGGGAGACTGCAATATCTTTGAACTTGAGGTTGGTGCGTGCCATACAACGACATCACGGTGAATCCGTACCCAAAAAAGAAATTGAGCGTGTTGTGCCTCATGAACGGGTCAAAAGTGAAACTACAGCGAGTCAAAAATAGTTCAGTTAAATATTGTGGCACGTGTGAGACATTTGCCATGAAGCTTTTATCTTCAAGGAGTAAACAGAACGCCTATTCAGTATTTGTCAATTTTTTCGTAGATATTTGTGTTTGCAAACTGGGGCCATGTGAAGGCATCGAAAAAAAATCATTTGCGATATTAACCTGTCACCGGAGATAACTGTGATTCATTATATCATCAATCCACAAAATTTTCAAACTTTGCGAGTAGGAATAATGTAAATAAGCCGTGTCATGTGGAACATTTCGGGCATGATCGAATAAATGCATTTGAGAAACCTCGTGAGTCATCATTTCCAGAAAAATAAAAGTCTTGTACGACTTATTAAATGAAGCGTTCAAGCTTTAGAACAAGTCCAAAGTTCATAATGTGCAAATATGATACTCTTCAGTGTTTCAAACAAGTTTGCTTTTCAATACTTACTCAATGAGATTGAGGCGTCCTCTCTCCCCCGCTATTGTGAAGGCTCTCGTGAAGCCGCCAGCTTTGATGAAGCCTTTCGTGACGATGGCAAGCATGCCCACCATGATGGAAATGAATTGGAAAACGTCAGTCCATATAACCGCCTTGAGCCCACCCTGCAAGGACAATGCAGCAGACAACACAGCTTTGAGTTTGTTCATCACAAGATTTTTATGGTTTGTCACTCCCGTGATTTATGAGTGGAACACACCTCGGCTAATTAAATTTTCATGTACGCGATGGTCAGAGTGAGAAAATATTGCTTATTTTTAGCTTACCACTGAAGTGTATGCCGTTCCTATAACCCCGATTCCGACTACAGATAACCAGACTGGTAAGCCCTGGAAAAAAATGATGAAATTACTCACATGAGCTTGTGGCGAGAGGGGGATTAGGTCACGTGAGTGAGATGATCTTTGTACACTTGGCGTTAGCCTAACTTATGCAGAATTGCTATTCACGAAAAATTCCTACATTTTTAGTCAATTGACTGAAAAAAATGACAACTTTTACGTACAATGATTTTGTCCAGGGCAATTGCAGGTGCATACAAGATGACAGCGTTGATCAACAAAATCTGTAGGATGAACGTGAAGGAGGTAAGCCATCGAACCCAAATGGAGTCGAATCGTCGCTCTAGATACTGGAAAACAGTGGCTTGTCAAGCTTTACAACTATCAAGAAATTATCGAGTTATAAAGCACAGTGAAAATACATACCTCGTACACACTTGTAAGCTTCATTTCGTAGAACACTTTTACATAAATGAGGGTGCTCAATGGGATGAAAATCATCCCGAGTATGGTCATGATGTAAATCTGCATCCCGTAAGCGTAAATTTCAGCGGGGTAACCTAGTTGTTTATATTGGAACACGTAAAAATTTAGGTTTTACTCCATTCGATTGATTCGTTCGAACAAAATATTGTTTTAGAGATAACTTTACCTAGGATTGTGATAGCCGAGAAATACGTCACAATCATGCTTGCTCTGCAAAAACGGGAAGCCAAGTTGAAGAAAATTAATACACAGTAATATTTGCGCTAAAATTCAATGAAGGTATTTCCAAGAATATTGTGTCAAGCAACTAACGCTATTGGCAGGGCTCTCATATTTCTGCCTCCGACAAGCAGTTCCTCCTTCGTCTGTTTCCCAAAAATGGCATAGTACCCTCCAATACATAGCGAAAACAGCAGCGTCACACCAACCGCTGTAAGTAGTAGGTGTACACAACTCGATTATAAGTTTGACAAGTTTCTCTTTAAAAAATTACACATAACCTTTCCTTCTCACCTAGGTAGTCAAATACTCCAAAATGATTAATCCCGAACATGTTGACCAAAGATGAATTTTAACTAGATGAGCGACAATTTTTAGAGCAAACTAAAAATGCAGAAGCAGTGTTCACGTGTAATGTTCCAACCGCCGTCACCTCCAGCGCAAAAGTAACACTTTGTGGAGCAAGTGGATTTACTAGAAGTTAATTTATTCATTGAGTCTCCTGCTCATCCATACTCAATGTACCATCCTCGTGGACAATGGGAGGCTACAATAATATCCTTATCGTTTTATTCTTAATCCTCAGTTTGGATAAGAACCTCGATAATTGTATGTACATTATGGTTTTTAAAAAACACATGTGTACCTCTCGTTACACAAGAAAAAGTCAATACATAAGTTGATGTGAGTATACAAATCCATATTTTTGTATTGTGTGTATTTCGTGAAGATGACTATAATACCATAGCAAATCAATGTAAATCCTTACTTTGAGCCAGTTTCATTATAGCTTTAACGCTTTTAGTTTGCCGGGGACAAAGTACAATGACGGAGTGTTATCACGAATCCTGGATTTAAATGGACAATATTGATAATCAAGTGAGGTGGTGAGGATCATGTCATGTAAACGAAAGAAAGCTCAACTCAAATACTACATGCTCTTTATGCAATCACTCATCACACAACCATTCCCAGAGCCAGAGTGGTGCATAGTAATCTAAAATTAATCAGGACGGGTACGTCAATTCATTCATAACTTTTCCCCCCCTTTTACACAAACACACGCGCATGCTTGCATTTTCGAAATCGACATGTGGAAAGTTTAGACTGACATGTCGCCTTTTTTTCTGTGAACAACTATATGCTTGTAGTATTACATGAAAAATTAAATCCGACATAAATTAATGCGATTTAATATGTTCTCCAGTATATTCTGCGTGAAACACTACACCACTGCTGTGGAATCAGCCTTCATCCATGGAATTAGGTATGATGTTTTTATGGACAGCTTTTCAAATATCAATATATTAGTTCAATATTGACTCTTTGTTGTTGTTGTTGTTAATATTGTACACAAATACGTGTTGAAAGTTTACTAAGTTGTGTAATGTGTACATTTCATTGTCCCACGTGAAGTATGCACACGTAAGAAACCATGTCACAAACCTCGTAGAACTGGAATTTAGAGAATGCTTTAAATCGACATGGTCGTTGGCGACCATGCATTGCGTCGTTGTATATTTATTGGGCGGAAGTCCAACTAAACTTCCGTGACTGCATATCTTAATTCTATCAACTCAATACGTTAATATCACTCTATAAAATGGTTATTGCGGTGGTCTAGGTGTCGGTGATCTCGACGTCGAGGGAAGCCTGTACAAAAGAGGACGACGTGCGTGATCCCCGTCCTCCACCTCATTTCCTAACGTTGCGGAGTACGGCGGAGTTTCGTAGTTGAAGTACTGAGGAGACCCGGGCGTCACTGGAGTGACTTTAGTGAAGGTCGGAGTTGGGGCTGGGATCACTCGAGTGTATTGCCCGGTGGCGTACGGCAGGTCCTTCTCAGAAACAGCCTTCTTTGGCTTTCTTGCAACAAGTGGATGCAAGAGTTTCGGGTCAATCTTGTCCATATTACAGAAACCTGGTAAGGAATTATGTCAACCCTCAGTTTACAATTTGCACGACAAATTCAAGTTCAAAAGTTGTTTCCTTCATTTTCATACTCTTACCGCCTGTGAAACAGCTAACCAACGTGGCCACTGTAAACGTGATGATGCCTCCAGCAAATGGGTACAAAATATATGACAGTGTGTAGAGCTTGTCTGGGAATTCCCTGTAAATCATTGAGGACAGGAGTTAATAGATGGTCAGCGTTTTATAGTCTAAACCATTTTTCTATAGCAATCCATTTTTTACTCACAGGTCCATTTTCTGATGAATTGTCACATTTGCCGCTGCACCTAACATGGAGTCCGGACATTCTGCAGCGCTAAACGGGAGAGGGATGTGGATTTGGTCAAGTCTGAAGGCGTTGACGGTTATCCATGTCATTGAGAAAAAGCCTGTGCACATTCCACCGATGGCACCCTGTGAGTAGAACAATGCGCTGATTTTATATCGCCATTCCAACAGCTAATGTAGCAATTATTTTGGCAAGGATTTCGTACCCATTTGTTAACAAAAGGCATTAGCACTCCCATAACAAACACTGCTCCCAGCGGACCGCTGAGAGCTCCAAGAGCTGTGATAGTGGCGGCCAAAATGGATCCCATTTTCTGAGCACCGAAAGCGATCAGGATACTCAGCACACCGTAAATTGTAGCTAAGACACGTTAAACAATGTTTAATTTTATTAAATGATCAACCTGTTAGTCATGATTTTATTTATTTCCAGCAAAGTACCCAAGAGTCTAATAAGATTTGCTTGGCCTTTCGGACTCATTCGCTTGAAAACCGGCTTCCGTGCCATGAAGTCTTCCCATGTCACCGCGGCCAGTGAGTTCAAGCCGGATGAAAGTGTGCTGTGATGATTTTTGAAAATTACTTTGAATTGCACTCACAAATTGTGCTTCCGCAAAGCCGACCAAGCGCACGTGTTCTCATGCATCTCACATTATTTCCAACTTGTGAAAAATGCAGTCAATCTTATTTGCATTACCTGAGCGATGCACTAAACACACACGCAGTAAAGAGTCCCATCATTCCTGGGATGAAGCTGAGCTCTTTAATAACAAAATATGGCACGATCGAATCGATCCTCTTGATCGTGCCAAGTGCCATGGGATCGCACCCGGCGTACGAGGAAAATATCACGATTCCTGAGACCAAGCAGAGGCCCACGGTGAAGAGGTTGAGTGGCATTGCAAAAATTGTTGCCCTGCAAAATTCACAACCACAATTCTGTTAAATTTACAACTCCATAAAATAAAGTAAATATTGTGACTTTGCGTTCTTCACGCCTAGTCAAACTGTATTTCAATTTGTAAAAGAGATTTTGATACCCAATGGCATGTTTGAGAGAAGGCAAGCTGCAATACCGCTGCACCTGCGGTTGATGTGTCGCAAATCCGCTGAAGATGGAGAAACCGGTGCCCAAGAAGAAATTCAGTGCGTTGTGACGCATGAAAGGATCCACGGTAAAACTGCATTTCATAAGTAGCAAAAGTTAATCATGTATTTTCCGCTGCTGCTATGTATGCTACCTTTTTTGTAAGCTAAAGCTACGAAGCAAAAGGCTTCACGTAAATACAATAACGTAAACGACACCGCATTTATTTCAAACAGTTTTCATATACCAACACAAAAAATACACTTACTTAAACAACTCCATGCGTCCATGATCTGCTGCCTTCTGGAATGCTTCGATTATACCACCGGACATAATAAAACCTATGGTTCACACATTATTTAATTATTCTATTACGAATGAGCAGAAATTGTTGGGAACGTTCATCATCCTTCAATTTCAATCAAACTCGTATTCAATGGCTGTAGTAAGCACGAGATTTATCGACAGATTGATGAGAAAATGATCTCACTGTGCGACGACGTATTGCATAAATTGTATACGATGTCGGAGCCGAGATACTGATTCGGAATTCCCATTGATATATAATAAATAAATGCATGTTACTCAATACATTTGCACTGCCGTTCACTAACCTCTGATAATGATGGCGAACATCCCTGCGAGAATTGCAAAGAGCTGGAACACATCCGTCCATATCACAGCTTTGAGTCCACCCTGTTCCCAGAAAATCAGTGTTGTAACCGCAATAAGAGTCTGTTACTGTTCATTAAGATGACAAAAACATGTAATATTAGGTGTTACAAAATGAATCGTTTTTTTACCATGCTGGTGTAAATCGTTGCACACAATCCCAGCCCAATGATAGACTGCCACATCTTGAGACCCATGAACGCACTCATCGCAATTGAGGGGGCGAACAGGCACACGCCCATGAAAACGGTCATTTGGAAGATGAAAATAAAGGAGGCGAAACGACGGACAAAGGTGGACTGAAACCTGTGCTCCAGATACTGGAAAAGGTTGATATCTCTCATTAAAACAATTATCTCATCAAAATTCCTCTCCCTAGTCTCTCCTCTAACCTTCGCTTACTTCGTAAACGCTGGTGAGCTGCATTTTGTAAAAGATCGTCATAAAAAAGTAGACGCTAAAGGGTACCGTCACAAGGAACGTGATGGAGTTCATAAAGATTTGAATTCCGTGGCCGTACACTTCCGCGGGATAGCCTTGAAAGGGATTATTCATTAGGCTAGACTCCTCAAAAAGTATTGAGACATGTTGATACTATCTTAAAATTTGAAGACATACCTAGCACAGTGACTGCAGATAAGTATGTCACCAACATGCTCGCAGCCACAGGGGCGATACCCATAGATTTTCCGCCGAGTAGCAGATCTTCGTTTGTTTTCTGCTTCGCAATGAACCCGTAGTAAAGCCCGATGAAAACGGAAAACAGGAGCGTCCCTCCAACCACGGCATCTTCCATACAAAAATTACGACGTCTCATTTAACACCGGTTTTTAATAATTACCAGAATTTGGAGAAGCACTTATAAATTGATGTTGTATACACCGTTTAATATATATCTTCAAGGTCAATAGATTTTAAAATGTAGTGCTCCAAAAGTGTTTATATACTCACAGTCTGGCCATTCAAATAAGTTGGTCATGTTGTCTTCAAAATTGGAAAACTTATTTCTACCAATTAAGATTTTTTCCCGCTAATAATCACAAAAATTCCTTTAGCTCGCACTTCTGGCCGAATACTGAGTACAACTGTGTGAAACGACTAATTGACCCTGAAAAATGGAGAATTGCTATGAAGAAGTAGAATAAAGTCGATAAATCACAGCAGCTCGCCACGCACATTTCCACAAGCACCACAAACCGTCTCCGCTCGCCAGCCTCGGGACAACAAAAGAAAAGGAGTAATCCTCCCTGACTTATCATAGTAATTACTGGTCATCGTGATTGCTCTATCAATCAATCATAACGGAATTGATAAGTGTCCCGAAACGCTAC
Organism: Alloscopus bannaensis; assembly: GCA_027743745.1. NCBI lineage: Eukaryota > Metazoa > Arthropoda > Collembola > Entomobryomorpha > Entomobryidae > Alloscopus > Alloscopus bannaensis. Next base: position 14,989 of record JAHZMW010004013.1, read on the forward strand.
CACTAGTCCACTCATCAACTGAAGCTCACACCGTGTAATTATTATTACATCCACTTGGTACAAGGGAGTGTGTGAGACACTTGAGCAAGTAGCTTTGAAGTGGACGTGTGCCCAATCGCAACGGGTCGAGATTTCCAATGCAAATATTAAAAAAATCACGTATGTATGCAATGCACAGAGGTGCAATACAAACTACAAAGCTCTTCCTCACCGGCGGCCACTCGAAGTTGAAATCATACTGAAAACAAAATTTGCAGTGTTGAACTGATTTCTGCTCTTCAGAGATATACTCGCTGACGAATGTGATTTAGGCAACAATGCCTGATTGACTGACCAGACTGATGATGATGGTTTGCGAGAACTATTCCATGCATGCAATCCATATTATGATGCGCATTCTGCTATAAACTGCAAAAACAACGAGATTTTTTTCCTACTGGAGATTCAAAAGTACGTAAAGGATTACATAAATGTAGGTGCTCAAAGCTGTGTCAATTGTTTACGAGAACTCGTCATCTCCGTCATGAACACTTTAAAAAATACATATACTCGCAAAGGAAGAAGGATATCATAATCAAAATCCAGTGTCTCTGACTACACACTTCCCACACAAGCTCATGTAACGCTCATTTTCTGCCTCCAAACCCATGTGTAAAACATATTATATATTCTATTATAATAACACGTTCCCTCTGATTACACACAGAGCACATAAGCACACTTAATTATATCGCATAAATTATATATACCCTCGGTTCATCATATTGATTCATTCATACCTGAAATCCAACAATGCGACGACACACACTCTCTGACCACCCTTTAAATCCTGTTGTGCTGTCTTTGAGAATCGACATGTCGACGGTGATGGGTTTCATTAAAAAAGTTAAGGACAACATTGTTGTTGTTGTGAAGTGCAGGTGAATTTTCCCATCCAATCTTTTCTTCTAAGTCGATTAAAGGATTGAGAAGGTGAGGGATGCGTTAGATAGGCATTACGATGAGCTTTGCGTGTTCATTATTGTCTCGTTGCTCATCAGATCGCGAGGGATTCAATGCTACAAGGAACGTACGTGCCAACATGAACAATATTCAATATCGCCTACACTTTGCGACGTCCACACACAATCATAATAATTACGGACAAAAGTGTGAATTGGATTCTATCCTGAAGATGACTCTATCTGCTCAATGTCTCACGAATTAAAGGTGTTTTGCACGTCTTCGAGATAATTACTTGCGTTGGAGTTTTAAAAAAAATCCTCGAATTGATGACGGAAGTCTGAGAGGTTAACTTATGAAAGGCTCGGCGTCTCTCATCACACGACGACATCAGAGTAAATCCTTGCACAACGAAATCCGCATTACTGCTCAAGAAAACGTGTGGACGGTTTTGATTTATGGTTGGACAATAATTGCAAAATCTACACGATCCCCCATGCTCCATCATGCTGGACATTATTGTAGGTGTTTCATGCATTGGCAGAGGATGAGGTAAGAATGATAATAAACGCTCGGTAAATTACATTGAAACATGTATGCAATCCTTTATCATTACGCGTCTGTGTGTGCAAACATTTTGTTTATCATTCAAGTTCAAGCTCACACGATGCTCGTACGCTCATTCGTTTCCAATTAAAAAATTTAAATCAAAGTTGTACCCCGTGTCCGATAAAAATGACTAAAAATGTTTTCCCAACGATTTTGTCTCCTCCTGAGTTCCGCTCGTGGACGAGACGCTCCACTGTCCAGTTTGACATGTGTGATGAAGCAATTTTTTTTCGCGTGATAAAAAATCGGATTGCGTGTGTATGTAAATACTGAGGAGTTCCGTGATTTATTCAATGGTTGTTACATTATGAATGGAGATTGTCACACGGGACGAGTTGTGTAAAGCAGACACATTCTAAACGGGTGTGGGGCTTGGACAAATCAGTGAGACAAGATTGTGTGACTCTCTGATTACAAGTGCAAGCTCAATTTACACTGATTTTCGGTGTAGAGTAATAATACAAGCAAAGTGGTGCAGATATGATAATTCGCAACAGGATAAGAGTATGGATATAGTCAGCAAGAGCGAAGCATTTAAAAGACGTCTGAGGTGTATGTCGTTGCCACACCGTGAGAGAAATGGGACAGAGAGTAGTGTTCTCCAATTTTTCATGGCGTGGCTATAATTAAATTTTGCGTATTTTACTCAAATCATTTGCTTGCTTTTTTAAATTGACTTTTCTTCAATGATTGAAAGACTCTTAACTGTAGGTTAAATAGCGAATGTTTTGGGAAATTTATCTTCATGCAGTAGCATTTATTTTTGATGGTAGATACATTTTTTATGAATGCTTTGCTTCATTGAGAACTTTCTGAAATGTTATTCCAGTAAGATATCCTAGCAAATTTGTAAACACACACAGCGGATGACAATGTCATGATGATTCATCATTCATCATGGCATGCGCTTATGTGTATTCTGTAAAACAAAACGGAGAATAGTACTGCTTTGGTTAGAAAATCAGTTACTACTTGTTGTGAATTGCGTTGGCTGGTACGTGTACATTTTCTCGTTGGTTTTCAATGCTGAAGAAGGAGCAAAGTACTTAATCAAAAACAGTAATAATAAAGTGAAACGCAGGATTTTTTCGTACTTTGACTAACAAAGATGATATTGGTTTTGTAAATACATGTAAATACATTGTGATCTCTTTTAAAGGAGCAAGGCTGCTAAAAGAAGAGGTAGGAAATGCGAGATTGAAGTCTTGCCTTGGAAATTAAATTACATCACGTCAGTATTTTCGTAAATTTATCAAGTGAAATGAACGAATTGGAATGAATAAAATCATCATTTTATTAAACGGTTTATTTATGATGACGATTCTCATTATCTGCCATTGCATTGTAAGTTTCGGGGATAGCACAAAGCAAATCGATGAGTGATGATATAAATTAATCTAAACATCAAAGAATGTGGATTTTTACGTAGATGTCATAAAAGAGGTAAAGAATTGGCCTTTTGAATTAGAAAAAAATCATCAAACTGGAAATCTAGATTTGGAGGAAATGATATTAAAATGTATGATTTACCCTTGTGGAAAACAAAATGAAATGATGAAATAAAACAACTTGATTGGGGAACACATTTCTTTGATAAATCCATCTTTTTAGAGTGCAGGCCATGAACATGTCTTGTAGAATACTGACAATGCTAGTCAGTACAGTTAACATCAGGGACCGCGGAAGCGGGGGGGGGGGGGGGGGGGGG
>JAHZMW010004014.1:0-46623 GCA_027743745.1 Alloscopus bannaensis
GTTAATTGATGAAGGAGAAAAATGGAAGTGGATTTTGAGTGCTGCTTACGTGGCCACCACAACTACAACGCATTTACATGTCTGGATGCGTCCACTTTCTTACAAGATATTCATGCTGATGTATAGCCAGAGTCGCCTGACTTGTTCACGGATCATCCAGCATCGTCATGTGAGCTTTGCATTTTTTTTGCCTTACCGGCGAATCGACCTTTCTACTTGTGAATATTTTATGAGGCCACCTGGTCCTATCTTATCGTTCCGTAACCACACTGCACTCGTCTATATAATTTTTTTTATATTGGAAGGAGTATTAAATACAGGGCTTACCTCATTCTTCTTCTGCCAGTCAACAAGTTGATTAGTTGCCTTATCTCGAGAGCCCATCTTCAGCTATGTTTCACGATGCCCCACAAACGCGAGATTAAACGGTCACTGTAGATTATGAATGTTTTAATAAAACACCACTCGTACAAGAGGATTCCACGCACTGTCAGGCAAAGTTATCGGTCCGGTTCCCAGTTAAGGAATGGCAGCGAGGAGCAACTTTTTTACAGGTATTATCACGCTCAAAAATGCTACTAAGCTGAAGTATGGTGCAGAACGATGGGAGGATGATGATGATGATCATACCGGTCGACCACTACACACATCATTATACATATACATAATCCAATGTTTCAATCGAATGTTCTGGGAATTCAGTGCTTTTTTTTCTTGTGACTCTCGCTATGCACATCGACGTTTCCCTTAGTGGGTGTCTGCCTGAGCAACACACACGTACATATAATAAGTTTTTACACTATTGTGACTTCTCATAATAAAATGGTCGTCTCTCTCCTGCGGATGTCCACACAAAAAATGTGGCTGTCATTTAAGTTGTATGCAGTTACCATCCTGCTGGTAGAGACGTGCAGAAAATCAGAGTTGCGTCTCTCTCTCTCTTTCTGTACTTTTGAACTCGTCCTGACAGTGTTAAGGAAGTTATACAATGCTAATATGCGTAGGTATAGGCTATCAGGTTGCCATCAAAATTTAGTGTTGCGCAACCATCTTCTTCAGTTGAAGAGCCTGTATTATAATCTATGAAACGGACCTGTTCTTTCACTCTCTAGAAATTTAACAAGAGTAGCAGGCACTGTTTTAATTGTAAATGTAGCGCTGTTTTAATGCTTTACAAACCATGCTACCGGCTCGTTTCGCTAATCACGTTAGAACAGACTGCCGAAATAAACACCAAAATTCGCACGAAATCCGCTCGATGTATTTTATTGTTCATTATATCTTCTTCGTAGTTAATGTAAAACGCTAGCTGATTAAATAATTACATTTCCTTCTCGTCACTCGCCGGCCAGGTCTAGCCCGCAGACAACAAGCACGCGTTCCATATAAGAAACGAATTGTGTATTATCTACTTAGGTATGCATATATCAGTATTTAGAGGCAGTGCGTGTAGCGTAGATTATGAGTAACAAAAAGCCATAGGTTTGTTGGTTACTATGTGTTGAGAATGGCAACAGGCGGATTTGACATTTGTTTGACATTCACTGTACAAACTGCGGTCTGCGTCTCAACATGTTCTACTATCCAGGTTGGTTAGCAGAGGCAAGCATGAGCATGTGGTCAGGTCCTAGGAGTATTCACTGCTGAAGTCTATTCCCGAAACATGCAGAGGCGCATGCTGTTATCCCAGATTTTTGTTACGTATGTTGCGCTCCTGCAAGTCCTTTCTGTACTGGTCCTTGCATTCACAACATTCATCCGTATCAACTAACTTTTACGATCCTCCAATGTTTCGCTATTAACAACTATCGGATGAAATTATGGAAATGGTTTTGAAAACTAACCACACACCGTTACCAATACCTGTGCTATACACCAATACCAAAGCTTGATGAATATCTGTGTACTTCGTTGTACTGCTAACCTTGACGATTTCGGTTTTGTTCTCAAACTTCCATGTTTGAAGATGCAGCAATATATTGTAGACATACTAAAACCTACAATATCTCCATTCCCTCAAATGACTCCTTCACAATCAATATTTTTCCCATAGCTCTCGCTCTCAACTGTTGAAAATTTAAAAACTTCATCGACATCACCATCCGCCGTCCCAGCTTCCACCTTCTTTGTATGCAATTTCCTCAAATTGAAATCATTCTGGTCAGCAATCGATGAATTTGAGGTTCCATCCTACTTATTGTTTTCCATAACCTTTCACTGCTGAGCTGAAGAGATCCTCTACATTGGAGCGGCTCAATTGACACTCTGATGCCATATCCAGGAGGAACTTATTGAAAACATCCAAAATTATACTTTTGCCCTTTTCGTCGCAACTTTTGCTGTGCACAAGCTAAATTGGGCGACTGCTTCTCCTCCATTTCACACGGATTTGTCGTTTTTTCCATCCAACCTGCTCCGCTCGTAACCGGTTGGTGTTTCATCATTTGGCTTGCCAGAGACTGTTTGGATAGTGCAAAGGCAGGCCCCTCATCCAATGTCTATGATATCATCGGATAGAAACTTTAATGCCCTACCGGTTCCACAAAAGGGTTTTCCGAAGCAATTAATGCCACTCTACTGTGACTTACCGTAGATCTCAAAGGTGCGCTGCACGAAGCAACATAATCTCGGGCCGAGATTCTCCGCAGACCGAGTGGCGAACTGAAATGGTCACAGAATATTCTATATAATGAAGCGGAAGAAAGGAGTCTGCATAAAACAGAAGTCAGTGATGCAGTTGAATCTTTTAAGTAGGGGAGCCTTACCAAATGTAAGCACTGCAGTCAATCCTTCCGGAATTTTCAACATGAAAAGCGCACGAATTGGCTTGTCATCCGGCAGTTGCCTCCATCTTCCGATCGTCGACAACGAGTCGCAACGCCTTTGAAGGAGGGATAAAGGACGCGACCGGACGCTTTCTAAAGTTTGATGAGAAGTGTCGACTTTGCGGGAAGAAATTCTGCCGGTTTATCGGTTGCTGGCAGCACATTCTCAGTCTGCTATATTACTGCTAGTTAGTACGTTACATAATTAGTACATATAAACACACAAATTGAATAATAGAAAGCTAAATAGCTGAAGTAGACAGTCTCACAAAACAAAGAGAGGTGAGATTACTGATAAACACAAAAGATGCATTTATAACGTACCTATTATCTACACGTACACTTTCACCGTACTATAGAATTTAATGTCAAGATTTCTAAAAAATTTTGATGTAAACTACATAGGCAGGGAGGGTAGCAGGTCGTTTCCCCGGAATCATTCCCAGGAGAATAATTTCCTGGTGACATTTCCCAGGCTGACATTTCCCTGGATGTGGATTTCCCTGGATAGACATTTCTCAGGAAGGATATCCCTAGAGAAACATTTCCGAGAAAAGACGATTTACTACCCAAGCTATTTAACATCAATCTGGAAGATGTCGTAAATGCCTTTGAGGTTTTCCTTAAAAATGAATTTTGTTCATGAAGCATTAATTGTTCGTTCGCTGTTTCAATGACACGTGGTTGAGAGTGCGATGCCAGGGCCGCAGGCGTTAACCATTGTTTAATAATTAAATGTATTAATGTGGAATTACGTTTGTTTACTATTTGTTTCTAGCATTTATTTCTACAAGCGTATTTGTCATTACTCAGGGTTGTAAAATGTAACCGTTTCCATGGTCAATAATTTGGATAGTAACATCGTCTTTTTCCGGGAAATGTTCCTCCAGGGAAATGTCTCCCTGAGATATGTTTGTACAAGGAAATGCACATCTAGGAAAATGCCCGCCTGGAAAATGTCCCCAGGGAGTTATTCTCCTGGGAAATGGTTCTGGGGAATTGTCCTAGATCCGTTTAAAATGGCGTAAATGTACCTGTGGAACAAGCTCTCCACTCTGTAGCTATAACAATAGTTATAATTCACCCGGTGGTAACAGTTGGAGCCAGTATGGGTTCAGCAAAAACTGATTGGAGTCAAAATTCGGATTAAGTCCGATTTTGGAGAAAATATATACCTAAAGTAGCCCATGCATTTTCTTTATAAGGAGAGGTAGGTTGCCCGACGACACTGTGGTCTGCAGCGTTCCAAAGGGTCGCTGCAGTGAAACGTTGGTGCATCATCATCAGAGTGAAAGATTGCCTCCGAAGTGTTTCTTCTTCAGCTCGTACTTTCTGCGAGTTTTGAAGTTATTCAATGTTTTTAATGTTTTAAATAGTGAATTCTAGGATTGTAGGGGGTTGGTAAATGATCAAATGTAACAATTTTTTAGTCGCCATATTCGCTTCCAACGATGATCAAGAGGATTCACTTGGGAGGAAAAGAACACTTTTAACGCCGTGCACAAATTAAATACGCGTTAAATTAGCTCATTTTTTATTCTTCCGTTATTTTCCACGTACAAATTAATAATTTTCGTAATGTACAAAATTGACTATTAATGGCTCCGCGTACTTAGCATTAAGGTATTAAGTCAACGCGGACGAAAGCCCACTACATATACATCAAATTCACAGTCAGCGGTTGTAGATTAGATAATTGAATAACAAAACTAACACTACTACGAGTATTACTGAAGTAAAAATCAGGAATATGAGGTGAAGATTTGGCAATTGTTTGACCATTATTGTGTGAACTGTGATCTTCGCTTCAACATGTTTTGCCATTTAGGCTCATTACCCTGTTTGCATTCGCAACTGCTCAAGTCATAGTAGTAGCCACTACTGCAGTCACTGATTTCCCGACACAAACACAAGCACATGCTGTGATCCCATATTTTCATTGGATTCCGATCGCACTCATCCCAGCCCTTCTGGTATTGATCCTTGCAAACGCACGAGCACTGCTTCTCATCGTATGTATGAACAAACTTGTTGCAATGCTGCAAATAAAATAATGAAATTTGTTTTTTGTAGTCAGCAGTGATGACCAAGATGGAATTAAAATGTCAGTACTCGGTTAATCTATAGTAAAATGATTCAATCATGTTGCAAACTCTTACATGCTTCTTTGTTCTGCATTTGCATTCGCAACCTGTGTGTTTTTCAATCTGGACGGTTTCATCTTCCAAATATTCCAATTTATCGCCACCAACGTAAACAAATTTCTTAATCTACATGATAATATTGTGAGATGAGGCGACATAATAGCAACAACACAGAGATCCATTTATAGATTATCTTACAGTTTGCTCAATTGTATCCACTGTTGTGGGTTCACAAGTTAGCAGGTCCGTTTGGCAACATCCCCCGCATCTGCAACGCATGACAATTGAGATTGAGTGACCATTATATTCATCATGCTTCAAGAGAAATATTTCTCAAAATTTGCGTCAAAAGGATGAATTGCTTTACCTTTCTACGCGAGCACATTTTGGGATAAAGTGGATGTGGGGTGCTACAGTCACAGGGATTGGAACTGTTTTTAGCTCTGGAGTGCAGAATTCCAAGGTCAAAACATTCATTCGGTGACTTTTCGAGTCATGTACAGTATTGAGGTTGGGTTGAAACGTTCCCGATCTACCTGCTACACGTAATCAAGCGTTGACGTTGAAGTCATTAATAAAAATGCTACGATGTTTTACCTATGATAGTCAAATTCTAAATGTACAATACTTAAACATCTGTAAACAAAATCTTTTCGAGACATGTTTGACAAAGATGAAAAATTGGGGATCTGACGACGGTATTTGCTTAGAAAACTGTTTTCCCTTTAAGCAGAGAAAACATGTGCGATAACCTTCTCAACCTCGCTCAACAAAATTTGTTACTTTTTTCTACCAAGGAGAGCCGCAACCAGACACTTAATTATCTCTATTTGTGCAGACGTCTCAAGTATCAGGGTTTGAGTTAATTGTAGAAATTTTGTAATTTTTCGTCCTAGACACAACTTCATTTTTTAAAAATTCCACAGTCGTTTGCTCATGAGCTCGGAATTTACGTTTTCAGAATATTTCTTGATTAACACAATGAAATAAATTATAAATAGTAAAAATATTGTAATAAATATATGTTGAGGTACATACATGTAAGGAGTTGCGTCACACAAATTTAAACATTTTCGGGTAATTAGTATTGAACAAAATGGCAAAACACTTCTGGAATTTTACACTTTCGCAGAAATTATGTTTCGTAACACATCTCTCAGTTCTCACGAGTTTTTGTTGCAAACCTCCTACTTTGAGCACGTAATGTTGTTTAATAATTGACATCTGCATTTATAAAGCAGGGATGTAGTCTTCTAGAATTATTTCTGTCTTCGTATACACCGTGAATGGGTTCCCGTGTTTTGCAGTACGACTTACTTCAGAAGTAATTAATTTTATGTTTAATTTTTGGTTTGGAAATGAGGCGATGTGCACCACAATTATTGTATAATTACATTCTAGGGAAATTCAGTTGATTGTTATGTAAAATTGTGTGTTCTTACCAGGTTGTGACCGAGTTATGGGTTGGTTTGCTTCCGTAGGAGAAACTGTTTTTGTTTCATGTACTGGCGTCAGCACAATTTTTTCTGAAAACAGAAAACTTTTTTTAGTATTACAATTATTGACATTTTGTAGCTGACGCAGGAGATCAATAATCTGAGGAGAATATATTGTGCTAAACATAAAAATATAAATGCCACCTTGATAGGAGTCTAAGTAAGGATTTCCATTTGAATCAGTTAGGTACTCCTCCTGAGTCTTATTGTCTTTCTGTAGTTTCACATTTTTTACGTATTTCGTAAGAAAAGTCTTGATTTCCGTTTCTTTGCCAATCTTGACGAGGAATTCAAGGGGAATCTACACGTTGTAAAAACAAAAGTCAGCGCCGATCGGTTTTCAGATTCAATTTCATGCAATTTTGCCTGGTATTCCAGTAAGATATTGTACATGCAAATGCACCACATACTCTTCTCGGGGGAGCAGGTGTACTCCGAACAGATGGTAACTCGTCTGGAAATTGAATGCCGGACTCTGAAAAATCTTCTGGATTGGGCGAATTTTCGAAATTTATGTCCCCGTTGGAATCTTCGTCCCCTGAACTGGCACCTTCACCATTTGTAGGAGGCACCCGATTACTGGATGACTGACTAGTGTTTATAGCACGCCCTGTTTTATTGCTGGTGTCATTTTGAGCATTGCTACCTACGCTTGACAGAGTTGGTTGGCGTTGTCTTCTTGATGTGTCTTTGCTGGAAACGACAAAGTGACAAGCGACTAGCACAAGTATCACTACCAGTACCAATGCGTTCCGCATTTTCCCTATATGCTCCACTTCCCCACACTTTGCAGACCCTTGAACAGAACCCTACTTAGCTGCCCACAATACGGCAATATTATAACAAATTTGTGGGAGAAAAAAAATCGTAAAAGGACACTTGCAAACTTGTGATGTCGTATTTTAAAAAAATCAATGTGTGCTTTCAAGCGCAGTGACAGTGTCTTTGTCAACTAATTCTAAGCGCAAGTCAATAGTGAGAAGGAAACGAACCAATACTGTTTGATCTACTAGGGAGAGATAGAGATGAGCAAATGTCACGATTGTTGTGTGCGTTGGAGCATGTTGTTTTCGTGAAGAAACTGGAAATGAATCAACTCTTGTGCAAATCTACTATACCAAGAATTCGCATGCTATCTGTAATTATTATTATCATATCACGAACTTAATACTCACGCTGAGCATCTGGTAATGCACACGCTAAATATTACAAGATAATAAAGTATGAAGTAATGTTGACCACTATCCTCACAGCAGACTCAGTCTCATAGATTTGCATTACTTCAACCAACGTCTTTAGTTTGTGCAGAGTTCAGCAGAGTCGAAAATGGTTTGGAAAACCCGACCCTACCTCTCATATTTAATTGTATCCAAGGAAGTTAACCATCAAGGAGACGAGAAGAGAGTGAGGCGGATGCGTGATCAAGCTATGCCAAAATCCAACGTTATATGAAGTTAAGATGATTCCAAGATGTTGAATCCAGCAACGTCAGAAGGCAAAGAGCGTAGTCAGACCATAATATGCAATACGTACTGCTGGTTTCTTTTAGTTAGTGGAGCATCACGTTCTTAGCAAACCGTTGAGTAGTACTTGGAACTCTTGTGAAGAGTGCGTTTCAAGGTGATTACCTATACACAAATCTCAAATTGCCGTCGTGTGAAGTGTGGGTGGTTGTTGTGACTGTGAGCGAAAATTTCTGCGATATCATGCAACCTTTATACGTATCCCTATGGTCAGTAACTAATACCTAAGTAAAACTTGTAAGCAGAGCTGGATGAGAGAGAGAGAGAGAGATTGGATGGTGCCGGAAAGTTTTATTGCAATATGATAGCTGATTAGCTCGACTTCTTGGAAAATCCAAAAATAGAGTTGCTGAACTTTGTTACGCAAAATTCTTTGGAATCTGCCAGTAGTTGTCCTCAAGATTTTTTCCGTTAAGCATTTAGTACTCAGTGGCATACTCACATTTGCAAGTAAACATTAGAAGACGTTTATGCTTGTTATGGAAAGGGCTTCAGATACTGCTGCGTAATGGAATACACTTAAATTTTATCATCAATCGTCATGTAAATTTTGGCTTCCTGCTATTTACTGTATTTAAATATGATGTGCGGTGTGTAGGTAAAGGAGGAAGTAGTTCAAGTGGATGTTGGAAGTTATATAGCATTCTACTTGAAGATTGTGTATAATTCATTCTGCACAATGGATACGGTTTCTGGCAGCGCGTCTAAAACCACTCCGTCCAGTCAAGTCTTTGTTGCCACTAGTTCAACAAAAGCTTTTTTCTCGTGTGGGATTATTAAAGGCGTACACCGGCTGCTGAATGTAATCAGCTTCCGACTTCTTGAAACATCATGCTGGGACTGAATTAGAGTCATGTTAATGCGGAATTAAGTTGAAGAACTAAAATCAGTTCCAAACCACACAGAAAGGTTACGACTGAACTTGCCGAATTTATTAAACACTCTTCAACACAATAAAGAATGGGCTATAAAATCCTGGCCACGAACTACCAAAAATTTAATGCTCCTCTGCAAGATGTGACAACGGCAAACTAATTGAGTATTTCAGCTACAATTATAATGACTGTCAATCACAGCCCTCGGTAGCTTAGTTGGTAGAGCGTTGGGTTACAACCCCGCATTTCCACCGCATTTACATAACCAACCTGCATTTCAAACCCACTGTATACCCAGAGACGCTGGTTCAAGTCCAGCCCGAGGGCAAACTTTTTCCCCTTTTTCGAATCTCCAAATATGCTGACATTTTTCATAGGGGTGTGATTCTGTTATTTGAATTTGTGTATATGTTTTTTTCTTTTCAGCAACGCAGTAGGGTTGATAAAAAAATGGATTTGTAGGAGCACATCACAACAAGTCAACTTAAAAATCTAACCTCATTTGTTGATGTTAGTGTCTACAAACCTGATCTGATCAATTTTTCTGATGGGCCAAAAAATGTCAATGAGGCACGCACTACTGAATTTCGCTAAAATGTCACCATTCTTTATGCCCATGTGCCCAAGTGATTTTAGACTTCATCGTATGCCAATTCGTGATCAATATTTCCATTTATTGGACGTCTTCTCAATTAGCAGTTGACAACAATTAACGATACGAAAAACACTTAACAAATATTGATAATCTGAGTTAAAAAAGTGTATCTCATCTACGTGTAACAATATAATGACCACACAGTGGTTGCGTGTACTGTGAATAATAATAAATTAAGGGAGGTCCTACAAAATAAATAGACATAGATTAAAAGCAAGGCTAAATGACTTGTAACAATTTCACTCCACAAACTCATGCGGTGCGTAATATGTTACGACTTTTGGAGAAGTAACTCAATGTCCAGTCTGTTTCTAGCAGGATCATTGCAGTACAGTTGAGGATTGCTTAGAAATGTATAAAAGATTCAATAAGAAGGAGAAAGGCAATAATAAATATTATGTTACAATCCAAAAATGCTTTACCTGGCAGACGGAGTTCTGAAGACGTTCACGGTGGTCATCACCAAGTCGCTATTTTCGCATATAATGTCCCCAAAAGTTCGCGTTCGAATATTTCTTAGCTGGGCCATATTAAAAGAGCCCCGCTGATTGCTATGTGTGAAGAAAAAGCGATCACCGTATTTCAGTCTGTAAAACTGCATGGCCTGCAAGAAAAACATCAGTGAGACAAATACGAAATGTTCATTAAGGAAACACGTTTCCTACCATAAAGTAAACTGAAATTATTATTGGCATTGGTTAAATGTACCTTCAAACAATTAAAAGTAGCCCCTGAGAAAGCTCCTGTGAGTGGCACTTCCGATAAGCCACCAGTGAACAGATCGATGTCAAGAGGAGTTTTGTACAGGCCCTTGAGGAGCTCCCAAGTTTGAGGGATAATCTCCTTTGGTCGAAAGGCCCAGGTGGTGAGGGGCTTCAAATTACAAACTCGTCTATATGCAGAGTAAGACGGAACTCCGTGTTCTCGTCCCCTCTGAAATGTAACGCGACAATCTGCTTCATTTTGAGTGAAAATCACATGTAAAATTTTTCAATCGTTCTCCTCATCCTCTGTACCTGAACATTTCTGGCAATTAAGTCGCTTCCAAATTCCACACTTCTGTTTCTTAGGAGAAAGTTGGTCAACGCGTCTGTCACAAACGGATCATAGGTTTGCGCATTTTGAATCATCAATCCTCCCAAAATCAAATTGTATCCGTCCCCATTATCCCTGTCCACCTGTCCCGAAATTGTACAAAAAAAACGTCAAAGATGCTCACCCCTCATAAATTTTGAAAGTATATTCAACTAGAGGATTCAAAGGAACCTGTTCTGATTCGAAAAAATTGTCCTTCACATTGTAACTTCCGACGTTCATCAAACCTTTGTACAACTGAACAATCCCATTGATCAACGTATGTCCAAATCGATAGGCTGCCGTGGCAAATGCATGGAAGATGGTGGGATTGAGCATAGGATTGTACAGAGTGTAGTCCTCATCATTCAGCTTCAGGTCATATCTGCTCATGGTGTCCTCCCCGAGAATGACAGGCAAGTACTCGCCGTACACCACGTTTTGCCATTCCGCAATCAAAATCCGCCTCGCTTCCTGAAAAATTGACTCGTCCGACCAGTCGGCTCTCACGCTCTGGATTTCATTGGCGATGCGATTGTGTTCTCGAACGAGCACTGGAACAGAAATGTTTGCACTGCCAATTACAATTCCGAAGGAGGATTAATGTTGTTTTTACTTTACACAAGCGCAGAACTTCATACAAGTATGCATGGCGGTCAGTGCAGGCATCTCATTTACTCGTTCGTCCCCAGCGAGATATTTCCCCAAGAAAGCAATCTTCTTGTCGTGCTTGTTCTCAATTTGTTCCACAGTTGGCAGCATTTTGGGATTGTTCGTGTTGATAGCTAACCTTCCTACAAAGTGCATACGCCAAGAATAAACGAAATTAAAATTTTAAAGAATAGCTTCAAAGGGGAACTGGAGTTTGACCCACATTTCCTGAAAATAAATTAGTATGTATTTAGGCTCAAGTCTTCATTTTACTGCATTACACAGCGTATAAGCTGCTCTCCTCTTTGTCTCTTTTTCCCTCGTGCTCCACATAATATTTATGATGAGACACATATTGGCAATAAAAATCAGCATGAAATCGTAATCAAAATTAGCTGCATCTCACCACACCATTCATAGTAACGCAGCAGGTTGCTCTTTACAAACCGAAGAGTGATTGATAATAATTTTTATACGCGCACAATACATGTCACACTGCGCGAAGACACAATCATAATTGGACACAAAGTTATATTTTTTGGCGACAGGCATACCTCCTTCGTAAGCACGAAGTTGATCAGCTCTCTCGTGTTCCGAGCCATACACTTGGGAAGCATCCAGAAATGCGGTTAGAATGTTGAACTGTTCTCGAATTCCTGTTCCTGCTGCAGATATGCAGAGGCAGACAGAAAATACAATCACAATTAAAAGGTACTCATTGTCATGCCACCAATCAGAGGATTAAACTCACTCTCTACTCGCCGTCTTTGTCACTCGTCTCCCCTCTCCGTTCACTTCACCAATCGTGATTATTCTCATAAAATTATTGTATACTCACACTTGTCGTCACAGTTTACTCATTATCATACTATTAGCACGTCGCACACCAAGCCGAAACCCGTAAAGGTGTCGTTTTTCATAAATCAATTCACTTTTGAAGAGGAAAAGTGACAAGCCTTGTTGACTTGTTTGTTTATTCTAAATGTCGGAAAACCTTGACATTCATCATCTTTCATGCCTAACAGTTCCTTTCCTCTTTGTTCGCTCAAAACTGTCAATTTTCTGATGGATAGGAAGTTGGGAAAAAACTCAAGTTGGCAACTTTGTTTAAAATGTATGTGTATACGAGGCGGATAATTCCAGTTTTTTTTTCAAAGTGATTCATTACAATTGTATTATTTTACCTGGGAAGCAAAAGGGCGTTGAGCGCGTGAAATCCATGCATGTTTGTGGTGATGAGAGCTTTGAGTAAAATGGGTCGTTGGCTGGGATTGAGATTGGCCAACAGTCTCTGTCGCCTTGCTCCGATGTACAACAATGCTTATCTGAGTATTTTAAGGAAAATAACATACGGATGAAGCCGTATCACTTCATGGACTCGAATGTAACTGTTTATACGCGTTCGAAGGCTTACCTCCTTCCGGGGCCAATGTTAAATCATGGTCGATAAATTGTCCTTAAATACAATATGAAATTCCAGTGACTGCCTTGGCTTAAAGCCAACACAATTGCTTGCATACTAGCTACTTTCAAATGCTTTGCTACTCTTCTCACCCAGTTGTGGAACCATGTTCGTTATGGTTTGATCTGGATTAATAACATCGTAGTGAAGGGTTGTACTTATCAAGCGTGGATTCGGCAACCGTGATCCTGCTCTCCCACCGCGTGGCTCATTAATCCCTGTTATTATTAGCCAGACATTGAAAGCGTTTTAATAGAGAAATGAATAGTTTGCATGCTTGAACTCACCGTCTTCATACTCGGCTTGCAGAATTCGATCAAAAGCCCTGAAAGACGCCCCCCAATATGGATGCATGATGTTGTTACAAGATCCATCGATTTGACGGTACGGTGTCGTCCTGTCGCACGATTTCGGCTTCATTTCACAAAATGGAGCTCGACTGTACAGCCGCTTCCGTAACAACCGAATAGCGGTGGAACGTGGAATTCCATATCTGAAGGTCATCAACAATGGTCACCTGTACACACTTTTAAGCGACACTTGAAGCCAACTCAGTATCTGAAACGAACCTCGTTGTCATCAATTCGTAGATGTACAACATGAAATTACTTTCCCGACCAATCTCCTCTGTGTTTGGAGTAAATTTGGCGGAAGTCCTCGTTTTCAGGAATGGCCGATTCAGATCGATTGTGTCATTTCCCAGTCTTTCCACAATGTCCTTCTCAAAATTCTGAAGGTAAATACATGACATACAAATATATGTACATTGACCTTTGCTTTCAGGAAGACTACAACGAGCTGAGTGTTAACACGATGTTGACATCTTGTTAACACATGAAGCGTATGAAGCGGATGAAGCCACACCAACAAATTTACCAAAAAAAAAATGCGTGACACCGATTAACTTACTAAAATGAAACTGTTTGGAAGTTCTAGGTCGATCTCGCTCCGAACGTCTGCAATCAACTGGGCCACGGGGTAATCTGAGGCAACGGAAGTGGCAACCGTGACCCATGCTAAAATCAAGACTACGCACTCGAACAGCCTATAAAAATCAATGTGAATATGCCTTTTGACATCCACGGCGTCGGCTTTTATCAATGTCAACTATGGTAAGCCACAAACCTGGTCTTCATTCCGTCACAAATTCCAGTTGACAATTTCAAATACGAATACGAGAACAAAAACTGGACAACACGTCGTCAAACAATGGCAGATAATCTACTTCGCGAGTGTATGAAAAATACTCCTGACTATCGAGTGGCCTCTCACCCTCACTGAATTCCACGTAAAACTATAGAAACTTTTTTTCGTCTCTGCAAAAGTCAAGCCAAACTATCGGTTGGGCTATCTCCTCAGAACGCGCAGAGGGAAAGAGACGAGTTGCAGTATATTTTTTATGGGAAATTTGATGGTATACGAATTGACTATGACAGACAAGTGGATCGCGAGCGACACCTTGCACTTGGTGAATATACAGAGAGGGATGATAATTGTAGAAACTCTTTAGCTGAAACGTTGATTACCAACTGATCACAGATCTTGTCGTTGTAACTGTATCATGTCCACAGCGAGACTCTCACTTTTATATATCGCTTCATTATACGGAGAGATAAGGAAAAACGATAGGAACCGGATGGATGATCCCTGTAGCTTGCAATATGTGTACACATATACAATATGTGCGATTAATGGGAAGTGTTTGTCTATTAGCAGTGAACTACACAAGTTGCGCACACTTTGAAAACCGTAGATACATATATATACAAATACACATTGACAACTTGTTTATCAAAATAAAAACGCATAATTTTAATCATATTTCAATTTTGCAAGTACATATATGATCGTCCTATAATCAGTAAGATGTGAGCACGCATGTGCATATGAAAAAATACGAGGCAAATATTTTATTTGCATTTATACACGCATCATGGTGCCTCATGAATCACAATCACGCCAAAAGGTAAAATCATAATAACACCATTTTAAGATTCCGCAGCAATTTCAGAGCAGTGTGCAGACTACATGCATCTGTTGACTCGAGTTACATTACATTGATCAACAGAGAGAATTTTTCTGATAGACTTGTTGTGACTTGTTCAACAAATGAATAGGCACAAGACAAAACACTGATGACCACAAAATTGCACAATTAATTGATGCCAAAAGGAAAGCAGTGTAATATGTTATGTGTGTAACGATTACAGAATACGTTACTCACATAACAGAAGGTTATACACGTTAGATACACGGGGAAAGAAAATGCGAAGAAAAAAGTCCATTTTTGGGATTGTTGTATCTACCTGATGTAATGACCTTTTAT
Organism: Alloscopus bannaensis; assembly: GCA_027743745.1. Taxonomy (NCBI): domain Eukaryota; kingdom Metazoa; phylum Arthropoda; class Collembola; order Entomobryomorpha; family Entomobryidae; genus Alloscopus; species Alloscopus bannaensis. The sequence continues at coordinate 15,032 of JAHZMW010004014.1, forward strand.
TTGTTTCAAAGTAAGCTGGCAACTCCTTTTGAAACTTCACTTGAAGATCTACTTTTATTTATTAACCTTTGCATTGAATTCACAAAAATGGCAGGGCGGAAGCCCATTTACATTTCCGTAATTAGAGAGATGTATGTCGTGTATACGTTTGTATTCTCAGTGTGACAGAGATCAGTGGCCCCAGAAGTTCTCGTGACGTTTATTTGTTACACAAACTTTAGTGACCTGGTAAAACTATTAATGATAAAAATAGTACGTGGTAATTAATTCAAGTGATTTGTACACAATTAATGTACCACTTTTGCTAAAATAAAATTACAACTAATTATCAAACAATTGTAATGTTTAATTCAGGAAATGATGAAATGAAGTGAAACGCATCATTTTGCCATATTATATGTACATACACAGAATATGCTTTTTACAAGGAAAACAGAGAAAAAAATCGGTCAGTCTACCAGAAACACAAATATTTGGAGAATTTTAAGGTTATTCAAGTTGAAAACCTAATTTAAATCGTGACTAAGGTGTGCAAATCAGTTTTTGATTTTATAATAAAAAACAAATTCCGGAGAAGAGGCATGCCGTGTTTACTACTGGTCCAATGATTTATTTTTCAGCAAACGGTCGTTTTATAATTTTGCTGTTTACCTAATAACAGCCTAATAACCTAATAGCACTAACAAAGGCATTACATATGCGGTGTCTTATCTCATCCCCCAGATGTCGAATTTCAGGTATTCCGGAGTTGATAACGTTCTTATGACATCTATTTTTTCATGTTACGCATGTTTAAAAAGCAAGTGAAAGCTTAATATTTATTTGAGGGTTTGAAGATTTAAAAAATCAGTAATATGCAAACTATAGTTCAATGAAATAAACAAGATAACTTAGAGTGAAATAGGGCGATTGGCGAGGCACTCTTTCAAGTTGACTACAGTACTCGAACTGGGTAAATTTACTACGTCAAGCTGAGTGAAGAATCTCGAAATACTGATGCGTAAAACTGCTCATCCTAAAAATTCGGGGCCTTCTAATTTTGCTTTAACTAATGCAGGTACTTCCGGATGTAATGTAAAAAGTAAGAAAATTCCAAACCTTCACACGGGAGCGGTATCTAAAATCGTCATTCAACACAATACCGCGATGTCGCAAACAAAATTATGCAGTCTGCAGAAGGCTATAAAAATTATTGGCTCAACCACCGCAGAAAGGTTGGAGCGAGGTTAAGGTTTCCGTACGATGAAGCACTGATTTCAACTTTTGATTAGTTGAAACAAAGCATTTGGAGCGGTCTGTGAGATTTTTGGATGGACTTTGGAAATGTTTGCTGGCAAACTGAATCAAATCTCCCTGCACAGTAATAACCTCAAATCGAGGGACGAAAGCGTAAAAAAGTCAAAAAAGATATTCGAAATTTTGTATTCATGCCATTGCTAAAATATCGCACATCTACTGGCATAAATCGAGCAGGCATCAATTCTTGAGTTACTTCTAAAGTCTAAAGTCACTTATTGTTGCAGATCTAGGTCATTTCTGAGATCCAATCCACCATATGCATTTTTCTAACAATACATGTGAACTCGTTACGCAGTACTACTACCTATTTGCTTCACGATTTATTATCGTAAATGTCGACAGAATCAACGAAACACACAAAAGCAGTTTCTCGATAGAGTCGACAGCGAGTCCAGCAGAATTCCAGTCTAGCAGTCTGAAAAACATTAAGAGTTGTACATAATTTTAAATGCCAATTTTATAGAGCCATTCTGGATGCTATGCAGTGATTCATTAAACGCAGTGAATATGACGTCGATGCATAGTACAACGCGTGCATATAAGAATCCGAATTAATAGAAATCACTCATCCAGCAGTGTGGCGTAAATTGAAATAAATTTATGATGTAAATGTAGCCGGAAAGAGTTAAATATTTATACATTTCATGCTTTATTACAGAAGTGAACTATTTCATTCAGGGGACTGAGCATACAAGTCCATTCAGCAAAGAATTCGGGATTTCACTCTCTATATTGACGACATAACATTATTTTCAATTTAACAGTTTCAAGGAAATCACCCCCTTGTTTGACAAATCAACGTACCTTATTCTGATTGTAAATTTAATTCATGGAACATTCAAGAAATTGAATTTCATTTAAGCCTTTCTGTCATAGGACTTGAAGATAAAAATACAACTAGTACTACGAACTGGTATGTAGAAATAGAAACTGCTCTGAATTCATGACGATTCGGCTGCAGGTTGAAATATACAGCTATCTTTAAATAAACTCATATAATATACACCCTACCGTCAGTCTCTAAAATTATATCCAGATCACAAGAATGGGTAATGTCATGAGTGCAAGCAAACGCTTACGGCACTAATTTTTTATTATACCATGTTGCTTGTTCGGTAACAAGTCTGCGGGAATACCAATCAATTTCAGTCAGAAGAAATTTGTGAGTGTACGTTTTCATCATTAACCTTGGCACGCGTTAGCTTTGCACAGATGTTCTCAAACGGAAGTGTTTGAACATTATTTTGCTTCGAGAATAATCAGTGCTGGTGTGTCTCTCTTCGTTGGACGGAAGTCTGCTCTAAACAATATATTATAATGAAATTGGTTAACTAACCACTTCCAAATTTCCAATAAATCTTATCGCAAGATTAAATCGTTTACCATATAGTATTCTCTTCCGAGCAAGTATTATTTTGGCTGCTGTAAAAGTGCACATAGTCACTACTCAATTATATTCTCTTCAACACAATTATATACTAACGCGAGTCATTAAAAACTGAGCCAGCAGTTATTATATGCTATCCTAATATTGTATCGCTGTAGCTTGTATTATGAACCACAATCTACAACAGGCAGCAAGATACGTACGGATACTTGTGTAGCCGTTCCATTTGTATTTGGCATTAAAGAATCATGGTCATTGATAGATTGCTATCGTTTGCTCGAATTACGTAGCTTACAATATTACCAAGTCTCACTTCAAGAAGACTAAACTTTAAGAATTTATAAAATAATTATTGTTGAAACGTCTCGCAACTTTATAAGATCCCGCAGCTAATGATTAGCTGCTAATCCCGTAATAATAATCGTCATAGAATTTGCTTGGCTAAACGTAACAAACGTAAATATGAGTAAATTATACAATTATACTACAAGATTATAGTCATACGTGTAAATGATTTGGTACATGTTTAAGTCTAGAAGCGCGCAGGATAAAAACTAAAATTTATTGGAGTGTCGTGAAATTTGAACAATCGTAGCTTCAAATAACTATGCCATATCGGATAAATAACTCCTTTACAAACACATCGAAGAAATCCTTGGAATTCCTGCGCTGCTATTCTACACAAATCGTCATGAGATTATCTTGACTTAAAAGGCCAATCCCTGTTAAGGATAAACTCCACCGTTACTTCATTGTTGTATTCTAATGCGTACTTCTAGAGGTAGGATTTAAACAAAAAACAAGGAGATTTGAATTTATTTGTTTTGAGATCGTAAAATGACAAAGCTTTAAAATAATATATAAAAAATTGTCCACATTCATACTTCGGCGAGCAGTCACCCCATGTAATATACCATTAATACGCACATATTAGAAAACTAAATCACATTGTAAGTGACCATGACTCAACTATGCAATACCCGTTCACCAGCAACTGAAAGATACACTCGTAATTTTATGAAAAATAACAACTTCGTTGACTTTGAGATTTGACAAAAATTCACTAGCCTATTTCTTATCGGCGCACCAGAAAATCACCGGTCGTCCTGAATGGTAACCGAAGGAATCGAGTTTCCAATTGAGTTGGGCTGGCCCGTTGTGCCAGCCTTCTCATCGAAATACTTAGCATTCTGAAACATCACAGAGCTTGAGCGACCTGCACGACCATTACTGTTAGCAGAGCCGGTGGAGATGGCGACAGCCTTATCAATGTTGATAGTACGCAACTGAATACGCTGGCGAAATACTGCCTTCAACAACTTCAGATCTGGGTAGATACCTCGAATAAATCCGATGATGGCGTAAATGTTTTTGATCATGAAGATTGCGGTGTCCGTGGCGAGCATCTTCCACAAATAAAGACGGAGGCATAGAAATGGAACGTTCACGAAGATCAGATGAAGGACCTTGTAAGCTGTTTCCAATGGAACGTTGTAAACTCGACCAAAGTTTGACGCCGTCAACTTGTAAATGGTAACTGCTGGCAGCATGATGTTCACCGCTGCCAGTGCGATGACATAATTCTCTAATCCAAATGGGTAGCTTAAGTGTTGCTCCGATGGAATCAGCATGGAGAGAAAACTAGTCTGAGAACGCAATAAACACAAAATCATGAAGCAAAAAAGCACACATTAAGATGAGTAGAAGACGCGTTAAATCAAATGTAGGTAGCTTACAGAATCCAAGATTTCCAAAGCAATGCCAAATGCTACCGAGTTCAAGTACGCATTTCGAAGGGGCTCGTCTGCAGCATTGTGATGAGCCTCCACCAGTAGTGAAAATATAATGGCAGACAACCCAATACAAAATTTAAGCATTTGAGGACCCAAGAGTTCGTCAGGTCGTAAGGTTTGTGGAACTCCAGCTTTAAAGAGAACGGTAATCTTGATAATGAGCAGCAAGGTGTACGCCATCCATGAAAAGTAGCTGAAGGGAAGTCGAGAGTTTCTGATCAACTGATTAAAGCTCATCCATCCCGCAGTGCTGTCGTCCGAAGAATCACTACCTTGAGGAGTGCTGGATCGAGTTCCTGACACGAAACTCGCCCTGGATGCGGAGCGTCTGGCACGACTCTTTGCTTTTTGGTGGTGGCGATGAGCAAGGAACAAGGTAAAAGAGAATAAGAGGACTATGAAAAAGTCTCCAAGGAACCATAAGAAAGAGGCGAACGATGCGCTGGAGTGTAAGATCAAATAGTAATTCAGTACAACGTTTTGGAACAGGTAGACAATGGTCAGGACAACCGCGTCCGCGATGCGAAGTAGAGCTGTCTTTGAACACAACATGGTGACCAACCACTACTTCAGTCTCTGAGAGCTCATACACTAAACTCAGCAAGACGCACGTAAGTCGTCCAAGCTGCAGGCGGCCGGATCTTGGTTCTCTTTACAAGAATGATCTTCGATTGTAGTAGACCGGAATGATGTAATGCTGGATTTCCCTGCATCAAAGACAGTTAAAAAATACATTCATTAGTTTCCTCTTCGTGGCAACACTGACGGCGTACGATACGCATAATAATTTACAGATCACGACAATCGTGATCTGTAAACCAGACCCCTCTATAAGCACAAGATTATCCAAAAGTATATGTCACTGGCAATCAATGGAAATGCAAGTGTTGAACGTTGCTACTTGGAATATGATTAGCTATGCAGACAATTTTTGCTACATTACGTTTTGATTAAAATCGATTCATTTATTAATTGTTACATAATTAGTACTATAAATAAATACTTACAGAAGCAGTGAGCTGTAACTATTATGTTTTTTACTTGCCAAGAAAGTGTAAAGTGTCAAGAATGTTTGAATTCAAATGTGTAAATTGTCAGTGTTACTGCTGTAGTCTTCTAGCCTACTCAGACTAGTCTGCAAACGTTTATAAATCCAGTCACTCGCTGACAGTCGCTGAATATTTCGTTCTGAAATCTGATAATTGCTGCCAAAACGCAAAATTCCAGAGAATTTGCACTAAATCAAAGAACTCGACTGATTTATCAATAATAACCATAAGCCAACGTCAACCATACTTGGTCAAGTTCCTGCAATCAATGCAGAAGCGTGTAGCAAACTGTGCTGAATTCAACCACAGTTTGCTAGTCCATCTTTCATCATCAGGAAAGAAAATGCAAACGTATTTACATAATATGTCCTTGCTCATATCAAATATCTACCGACAAGAAATTCCGACGAAGAAATAGTAAACACAAATTGCTGCTCTCGCTTAACCGCACAATATTAATCCTTTTTGCTACGAAGCGCAATTAAGTGTATCCAACTATGACATGCATGTATGGTCACTATTCCAGACTCACGTTGACGTCATGAGCTTGAATAGTGAAATGATGAACAGAAATACTAAAACGTAGATGCTGTAACTGGGAATTAAATTCGAGTCACTCATCCACTTAAATGTCCACCACACGTGGTCTCCTATGGGATTTCCTTAGCCAGACCTACTCTTATGTCACAATTAATCACGAACAAATATTTTATACTCTTTCAATACCATAAACCATGTCAACAACAGTGAAAGCAATGTGTACACGTCACAATATTGCCAACTTTTAATGGACCACAATAGGGTCAGAATAGATTCATTAAAACTGGTGGTAACGCTGTTGGCTATTCTGACGTGCTAATTTCGCAACGCTTGACATAAAGGGACAACCCGTGTCTGAGCGAATCAACCGCTGACATTGATATGCTAATACAAGAATCTTAAGAACTGCTGAATTAAAGCCATTTTAAAAGCATTGTTCGATTAAGTGTGCAAAATATATGCACCACTGTGCAGAAGAAGGAGTGTTCACAAGAACAAAACCGTGACCAATTCTGTTAATCTTACAATTACCATAGCTCCATAGTCCTGACGACGTGCCAGTCAATTAACAAAGTATTCTAATAATAACTCGAATTCCTCAGCACGGTTCTGTCCAGACTCCCGATTTTTTGCTGGTTGTATTTACCATACGCCAGATCACAGTCTAGGAGTTACAGAGTCTTAACCACAGAAAAGATTCACTGCGCCACTACTAAACCAGAGCGACGAGACGACCAGCATCTAAGTCAAGAATCAAAACGTCACACGTAAGCTGGAGCAATCAATCTCGACGCCTTGAAGATTGCCTGCAGGAATATTGATTCCATAAAAAACGATCCCATGTTTCCTGAGGCATTGCGATTCCTAGTAAACCAAATCACCAGAGCTTGGCCATCAACAATGCCGAAATCAAGACAACAATGAACATTAAGTATATTTCCTAAGACACATACTCTCCACTTTTGGAAAACTCCAAAATACTTCACCAGAGTCCACTTAACGAGTTTGCTTATCAAAAAGACACGGATGCGTCATCAGCTAAATGATAAACCAATACATGTGTGCACGCGTACTTTATTTTGAGCACTGCAAAACGTATAATCGTGTAGTCGCCGCTGTACACGATTTTCCTTCAAAACGCAACGTGACAAAATGTTGAAGAATAATAGCATGCTACCGCATATAAGCCTTTAGATACGACACAACGACAAAGAAACAATGAGCCGCTATTTGCCATCTCTGAAAAAGGGAATTCTCTCAAGCAACAGTTGCAAAAAACACTCATTTTCATACACGTAACGTACATGCGCCTCACAATTGCATTCAAGGACTTCCGAGCTAACTATCCCTGAACGACTTTGACTGACGATGATCTGCACAAAACGCAACTGAAGGACACCGCTGTCGCTAAGGAATAGTAATAGTATAGTAGTAAACAGTGTACGACACGCTTGATGTAGTTTTTCTTGTCAATAAAAGTGTAAGTCGGTGTATACAAGCTATTAAGACGTTGATTGCTCAGGAGAGACGCACACTAGTTTTACATTCGGACTCAACAAGCCAGTCTGTCTCTCTCCGCGTCTTGAGACAATTTCACACGCAAAAAAATTGCTCACATTGTGGAGAATGAAATGAGATATGGGGATCCCTTCCTGGAAACTTTTGCCTGCATCCAGAGACACAACACTAAGAAAATTCACTTTAAAATAAAACCAGGTCTGCAAGTTTCTGCGTAATTAGACTGAATTACTAGTTATTAGCACAAAAGACGTGAGCTCATGTTCAAAAACTTAATATACGTGACGAAACTGAGTGGAGTGGTGTCACACGCAAAGCACATACTAGCGCACATATTGTACGACGACAATATTCGTGGTCTTTTCATTGTTTCTCACCATTTATCCAAGAAAAATTCGCACACCTTCAGAAGCACATCCATGCACACAAAGCACGAAGAAATTGCGACAGGAAGGATGGTGTATTCGTTATGCTTGGTTTCCAACCTGAAGGTACCCCGAGCAATCCAGAGCCAGACGACTTTTTTGCAGACTCCACAAATACACTCCACAAATGAGAAAACATCAACCACATCAAAATTTGGAGCGTTGTGATTGTTTCGTTTTTTTGCACTGCTCATGTGTGGTGCGTAGTAGCAAGAAAATTAAAGAAACTATGGTCTGCGTGCACAGGCATAATAGTACTGCTCATTGTACTAATGAAAAACCATACGCGAGATTTACCATGGAACTTTGAGGACAAGCATGAGATCGAGAATCATCAGTAGTACGCATAACAAAACAAGATTCTTCATACATTGCTGAACATTGTAACCTTTTTACTGCTTAGCCTTTTCAATTCCACTCGATCATGATTCATGATAAGCACTCTGTGAGTGAGAGGAAGATTGCATTTCAAGCGTGCTACATGTACATCCTCATTAATAATAATACAATACAAGTAAGTCTTGAAGTCTTTTTTTCCTTTCGGCAGTCATCATCACAGCCTCAAGTCAGGACAAACTTGGCAATGTGGTTATGTGGCGATAGTGATTACGATGGCCGGCAGACTTCGAATGCAAAGAAAGAGAAGAAGAGAAGCTGAGGAAACTCACAAAGTGACAAGCGAATCTCTCTTTGAATTATGCATGTCGAGATGTACTTTTATTTTTCATGAGTGTGATATGATGTGATAGTGATGAGTGAGTCTTCTGCAAAAAAAAAAGAAATATAATGCATCTTCACGGGCATTCAGGTAAATTTGAAAACTCCATACATATTTATGTATGTATGACACTCCGTATATCTGGCTCAGCAATCATTCCATTTTCGATTACCTCATCGCCTGCTTACGCATCCTCTCTTTTCCATGCAAAATACTCAAAGCCTTCTTATACAACTACATCTATCTACCTATTACACACTCTTGTCCAGAAACAAAACTTGAATGACACAGGGGGATTGTCTTGACCCAATTCGATCCACATTGCATGCAGACGGGAACGATATCAGATTTAAGCAAGTTAAGGTTACAATTTTAAAGTCGAAGGTCATCTGATATATTTTCGAGAATGATTTTTTAAAACATTTTAATTGCCAGGATCGGATTGTCGTGCATCATAAAACCAGCTCCGGGTCAACAGAATTAGAATTAGAGAGTACTGAATAAAAATAACTTTAGATATCATCGCAATATCTCTTATCAAAGTTGATGATTTAAAACTGCTGGAACTTGACCAAATGTTGTTATAAATCGCTAGAAAAACTGCGTTTGTAACGCATGGGTTCACCTAGTTGCATGAAATGGAACATATCAAGACTTTTCTGTGTAGCAGTGATGACGTACCTCTCGTATAAACTGGCATGGAAAAACAAAAAAAAATCTCTATAACAACAACGATCACAAATCTAATTTTATGCACCTAACACTCAACTCTCTTTGTTTTAGAGAGAGCGAGACAGTGATGCGAGCTCCATAGAATGAAGACGTCCCGCAGCTGCGGGAGTTACGTTACAATCAGCAATATATAATATATTCGCTCTACTACGTTGCGTGCCTAATAAGACAACAAATGGATGTATTAGAATAGAGGCGCACCACTACGAGATATATGATATGTAAAGACTCGGAGAAGATGAAGAGTTTAAAAAAGGTATGGCACACACACGTGTTGTATCCGCTTCATTGATGTCCCAGGGCTGGGAATGAAGCGCTTTTTATTACGTCATGTATGCTGAAAAAAACTAATTAAATTGCCATACAACTTGATTCATAAATGAAACAAATGGTTGACCCTTCTTGTTGTTAGCTAAGCAATACCTATAGCAGCAACGACTTCGCTACTCAAGAACGAAAAGTGTGTCACTAGCAATGCCTGTGCGTTACTTGTTAAATATGCATGGATAAGCGACCCATTCAAAGTATCTACTCAGTTAGTCGGTCGTCAGTGCTTATAGTATGTCACTCTACAGAAAAATGCTGTCTACTGCTAAGCAATCCCTTTTCTTTGGAATTCAAGTCGTCATATATAGACAATCACAAATGTACTAATTACCATACTTTCAGCTTGTACGGAAGATCATGTATGTACATTTTTAAGTAGATGTGCAATGCCTCATCAATCCCTTCAACTGGTTCAGTTTCGCTTTTACGTAAATGTCACCCGTAAACCAGTATATAGCAGTCTATATCCCATATTTCCACGCGCACCAACACACAAGTGCCTACATTCACACGTTAATACTTTACATGTACAAACCCCAAATTCCCAACAGAAAAAATTCCTGACATTGCGTATAATTTGATGATCTGTATCAATTTTAGCAGAGTCGCATAAAAATTGAAAGGGTGACACAATACAGCAGTCCCTGAATAATGTACAATATTAAATACTCCCTTTCTATAGTACGACCTGTCGACGGAAACTCTAATAATATTACATCATACAGTGTATTCGAGTTTCCTTCGACGTACATAGATCCGTGGGAATGACTTGGTCGCACACCACCTATGAATTACGTAAATAGACAAGTGCAACACATTACTGTACAGACACGTTTTTGTGGAATATTTACTTTGCGAAAAAATGTAAATATTTTGAAAACTGATTCTCACAATAGCTAATCCAGTCAATTGTTATACTGGTCTAGTACGCTGAAATAATGCTTGTAACCGCAAAAAACTCGTTACCGGTCCGTTCCCAACTTCTTACAAGGGTACTTCCCACAGGGGTCCATTTCCCAACACGAGCTTATCCCAACGAACCAGATTCCCAACACGGTCTTTTCCAAACGTGGGCTTTTCCCAACAGACCTGCTTCCCAACATGCTTTACCATGCAAGTAATCAATCCACTTACTCAGGCAAAACACGTGTAGGATTTATAGGCTCTATATAATAGGCAGGCAGTTGGAAAATTGTATTAGCTTGCAGACTGAACAACCTTCGAGCCCTTTGTTATACTGAGGTGAACGTAGTATTAGTACAGTTCAGCTTTGCGATGTTGTAGATGTTATTTGCGAACAGCTTTTTCAAATTATTTTTGACGGTTTGCGGAAAGTTGAGGGTTTCTGGAGATATTGTGAGAACTTTTTTGAGCATTCACATCCATGAATTCAAAATTACATTTTGCCGCTTCAAGTGTTGAAAATGTTCCCCCAAACCGTCAAAAATAATTTTAAACAGTTTGGAAGTAACATCTACAACGTCTGGCTAGTCGAATAGCATAGAATAATGTATCTATCAAAACATTATTCAATGGTCGAATGGTACTACATACTTTCACCTCACTATAACAAAGGACTCGGAATTTGTTCACTATACAACGTATTTTTTCCCCAATTGCTTGCCTATTATATAAAGCCTATAATATAAATATGTGCATGTTTTGCCTGAATTAATTCCCTCTGGGGTAAAGCATGTTGGAAAGCAGGTCTGTGGGGAAAAGACCATGTTGGGAAACTGGTCTGTTGGGAAAAGGCCGTATCGAAAAATGGACCCTTGTTGGAAATGCCCTTGTGGGGAACCGGCCTAGATCTCAGAAAATGCATGAATCTTAATCGAATACTCATTGTTCCCGTTCTACATTAACGCGCGATTATGTTATTTGAAGTTATGCAACTTAGGTTACCTGACCGCCTGTATTTTGCCCATATAAAATGTTCGTCAGAAATATGTGGCAGTGAGTAATGAATATACAATTGAAATCGCTTACCTTTGATTCACACGCAGAGAAGTAAAAAACGATACTGTTGGCTGGCAAGTCTAACAATCCGGTGCGTGCTAGAGATTACAACGTACTGGATCAAAGAAAAAAAAACCGGCGATCCTCTCCTTTTTACCTTGGCATCTAGAAAAAAACATTACTGAATTAATACTCTAATTGGAATTACTTGACCTTTTACATTATTCAACCCAATCCAAATTCATAATTTTTTCACTCGAATTCATTAAAAGTTTGCCTTGATCAGCAAAGTGGAACTAATGGCAACTGAATCACAACGAACATGCTTCACTTATGTAAATACTATCTTTAAAGTTTATTTGATTAGGCTAATAGGCAATGTACAGTTCATTCATGTGGCAAAAAAATTGTTTCCCATTGAGGCCATTTGTGAGGCCAATTCATATCGGACTGGGTAAGCATAAAATATTCTAAAAATCTGCTGTTAACCAAGAACGTACATCGGGAACAATATTCCTACTGATAGTACTATGTAAATTAGCTTGATTCCCTGGCTATTTAGACTGGTCTAGTTTAAGCACAATAATCTCAAACTGCAAGCGCACTTGTTGTTAGTTTTACTACCCCTGTAGCCACGTTGTTTATTAATGTGCTAATCAGCTTTGTTATTGTGTGTGACTTTATACTTTAATTTAACACCAGCACACATCAAGACAAGTTGACAAGTCAACCCTGCTGGATGTCTCCTGTCGTTTGTGAAAAGCACATGAGAATACAGTCGGGTGTCGGAGGTTACCTTGTTACTTACTTCCACGGTGAATGATCCACCCGTCACCAGTGGTTCTTTTTCTGCATCGAAATAAAAATTCCAGTATTTTCCAGCAGCCAAGGGGGTGTAAATATCCACGTTTAATGTTTCAGATCCGTCTTCCGACCTCCAACCTTAAACACAACAGAATAAACCACTGACAATAACTCAGTTTCGAATTCATCGCTTGCAGATATGCAGTTATCTCGAATCTGAGAACCCGGTTCAGAGATAATTTTGAATGATTTGTATTTTAAATTGGGAGGCATTCATACATCAAAAGTTCCGTGCCCGTTTTTCTCGACATTTGGGCATTCGGTATTCAGAGACTGCTTAAAATATTGAGTATGTATGCGTGAACATGAACTACAAACGTAGATAAGATCAAAGGACTCCCCGATTCACAACAATTGACAATACGCTGCTATTTCAATTGTCAATCACAATCAAAATAACCTCATACATATCAACATTAACCAGTTTTTGCTCAACGATTGATGGTGTCATCTGTAATGTCCGTGTCCCACGCTCAATGAAAGTACTACATTGATTATTCTTGCTCACCTGTTGTTCCTTTGTGACAACAATTGACAACTGTAGTAGTGACGATTTGCTCCTCACTAAAAACTAGTGTCAATGCCAACTGTTTGACCAGAAGAGGATGTCACATTTTAACCCAAACTATTACAATCCGACACAGGTGACAGACACAACTGATTACAACAAAATCAATTGCCAACCGTCGACAACTGTCACCTGTGGTTTCCCAACAAACACAACAAGTAACAATTATCAAGATTGGCGTAAACCAACGATTCACACATTCTCAGGTTAAGTTTACTAAGATTCACTAATCATTTTCGGCAAACCGCAAAAACCACTTGGTTCTCAATTGCCAAAAAACTGAGAAGCCATTCCAACCGCACAGGATGAATACCTCGTCGATGTCGTTTGTTTCGCTAATCCACGGCAAAGACTCACTGCTCACTCGTTCCTGTTGCTTTGTGTGTGCAGACAAATTGTAAACAACACAAACAAAGCAACGAGGACAAATTATTGTGAGGTTGCGTACGTTGTTCTAGGTACAGTTCAGAGATATTCCCGCAGCTGGAGTGGGGCAACAGGAGAATCTGTGTAACCACCAGCACCCTAGCTCTGCTATCTACGCGCTCTGTCTGCTGCAAAATATTGTATAATATTCTTCACTTTCTCGTTGCGGCGGCAGCAGCAGTACATGCAATATAATCTCATCATCATCATTCATTGATCAAATTATCGGCAAGTCGACATGGCTTCACTTTTGCTGACCTAAAAAACCAGGGCACATGCCAACACGAGAGGAAAATCACGGGGGAGAAAGCATCAATCCGTTTCATTTATTCATTTTCTCCGGATCCGGATGGCATAAAAGGAAAACAGGACTGGGAAAAAGGTTTCGCACACTTTCCCTCCTTTCTCCCTCTGATGTACCAAATAGTTGGAGAAAGTGCGAGCAGAATGTAAAGATGAAATTTTGAATAATGCAAAGCGAACAAATGGAGATCGGAGAAATACGCTACGCTTCCAATCTTTTTGCCTACTTTGTCCAGGCGCCAGAATGAATCAGCCCTTTAAAGTAAGCTACTGCGTTCCATTATTCCACTGGTAAAAAGGTTGAACGTGTGTGCTTAGAGAAAGAGAGAAAGCTTTTAGTATTTTCCTTCAATGCAGGGACCTCGCACAGAGCTTAATTTTTTCTAGTTATGTTAATAAAACAAGGCCATATCACTTATAGAGAAAAAAAGCGTGCCAGGTACTACTTTTTTTAGGGAATCGGTAACGGTACAACGGTACAAGAAATCAAATGCTGTTTTTTTTTCAAAAGGGAAGAAGAGCAAATGCATTCAAGCGTGAGTGGTTTTTCCTTGAAACGTCTCCTCTTCATTATCAACATCATCTAAAACAGAATTTGTTACATTCTCTCTCTCTTTGCTGATTCGCAACAAAGGAGACGGCCTGGAGGATTCGAAGTAGATTATGCACTCTCCCCGCACTCCACAATAAGCTTGTCGAATATCTTTTCAAAGGAGGCCGTCAGCAGTCGAGAAACAAGAGTAAATGTGAACTTCTACCTAATGCACTAAAAAGTTAAAGAGAAAGAAAAAAACTTTTGAAAAGCACCTAAAAACCTTCTCGTTTTTAATACTAGTCATGTAGTTGTAGCAGCATAGTATCGGCCCTGTTCTCTGGAATCTGGATACTTGGTGGAGTAGTCCTTCCATCGTTCTACTTTAACTACAACTTTTTCCGAGAGTTGTAATCTTTTCGTGGAGAAACGTCGACGAGATCTGTAAATAGCGTGTGTGTATGTGTGGTGATGCATGTATAATAATATATTTTTGGCCAAAAAAATGTTGATGATGTGTAAGGAGAGACAATCGCAGAATATAGCTAGCAGTGAACATAAAACGGCTTCGGCGGGTATGCCTTTGTACCCGATTACTGTTAGTGGTAGCTTAACAAAGCTACTTATCAAATTTTCACTCCGGGCAAAAAGCAGAATGCAGCATAATCCGACCATCCGAGCAGAATGGCAAAAAAACGGCAGAATTTGGCAGAAAGAGGTACTTTTGACCATTTTTTCGATTTTTTTTTTGAATTTTCTACCATTTTTTCTAAAATTTTACAATTTATCTATCTTTTTTTCTAAAATTTTACAAATTTTCTGCCTTTTTTTCTTTTTTTATATTTAAAAAAAATTCTAGCAATTTTTCCAAATTTCGACCTCATTTTCTGGTTAGAAACAACTTAAACAGCAACACTTAAACTTCCAGCTCATAACACGTATTCTACAGCATACATTTCCTTTCCATAATATTCTTTCCCCGCTGATTTGCTGATGCGGATGTCTTTCAAATGGGTGTTTATGAAAATTGTATCAGGCTTTTGAAACTCAGCGTACTTACTATGAGTTAGCTGTTTTACATAATACGATATGGACTGCAGATTTTTCATTCAATTTCTGCCAGGTTACAAATAAAGTTGCAAGTTTAATTTTATGTTTTCAGGATTTACGGAAGTATATATATTTTATCGAGGTCAAGCTTTTGATCCCAACTGGTGTCTTTATCAGGAACAACGGAAAATACTAGATATATTACACACTGTATTTGCATTGGATTTTTATTCACTATTTACGATTAAAAAATGGCAGCAGAAAAAAACAGAATTTGTGACTTATAAGAGCAGAATGAAGGAATTTTTTTTAGCAGAATTGCCTTTCTTTAATGATGTGTGTAAGCGGAAGGGAGAGAGACTGCGAAGTAGTGAGAGTGCCTTTATATAGGTACATACACTGTACATGCTTTCACTAGCGCATTTCTCCACGTTTTTTTCTCTTTTGACATCGTTTTCCACCCGAACTCTCCTTCTCTCGTTCAACATGCACAACTTTCTCCACTGTAACTACATAGCCATATAATATATATTCACATATGGCAAGGACACGAAAAGAAGGGGATTCCAGTGAGATTGCTGGAATGGATCTCGTATGGATTCGCGATACAATGGAGACAACTAATGGACAGCCTTGAGTATTGAGTACTACCCCCCACCACAGTCTACAACCACTGCACACCTACTTTACTATTTTTACTACAACATACTTTCTCCGCGATATGCACGTCCGTGATCCTTGTGATCATCGTCGTCGTCATCATCATCATAGTACACATTTCCTCTCCGTTCCAAAACTTCTCCTTCTGTTGTAGTGGTTGTCGTGCGTCCTTGTGTGTGCATATTATGTGTACTTCGAGGAGAGAGTAAATCGTGTTGCGATCTTCTCTTATGTGAGCACATCATTAGTAGAGCACCACTTTTCAGCATCATCTTTATTGAGGCTTCATTTCAACTCATCTGCATCTTCTCTCGTCTGATTCTCGGCGAAAGGAAACAGAGAGATGCTGCCTACAAGTTGGGGGAAGTAGTGTTGTTTTATATGGCACGTTTTTATGGGCCGAGTAAAAGAGGAGGATTGTTGTGAGGCACGAAGAAATAATTTGATTTTATTACAATTTCGTTTTGATTGCTGAGAAACGAGAGGAAACAGGCGTAACGCATAGCAGTATAGGTTAGATAAGATAAGGTACACGATACTTGTTTGGAGTAGTAGAAAAATATGGTGGAATTAGTAAGAGTGCTCAATAGTCGAGTGGAAGACTTTAATAAGAATAGATTTTATGATTTAATTATGGAACACACAACGTTAAGCTTATATAAGACGACAGCACACAATCTAATTCAGGTCACGTAGTGGTCCAAAAAAAGAGTAACAGAAGGAAAGGGATTTGTTGAGCACGTTTCCTTAGACAAGAAACAGTATCTAGTCTGATTTCGAGGGGACTGACTAAATGAAGCTAAATATTTATTTGTTTTTGAGGGGAAATGGCACAAAAAAGGGAAATAAGGTGTTTAACAAGTTTTTCGTAGGAGAGGAAAGTATTACATTTTAAATAGCGACAATGCAAACCTTTGGAACGCAAAAATCCAGATTTAGAAGCATCTCGAGAATATCCTATTTGTTACCTAGTTAGTCAGACATTTGTCGTCAATAACAAGCTAAACGGATTCTGCTAAAATTACGGCAGCTCGAAAATAACAGGAGTAAACAACTTGATCTCTGTAATCGTCGAACAAATAGTAAAAGTGTAGAGTAAATGGTTGGTATTAATTATTACGCAGCAACACAAGTCAAAGTGAAGTTTTAGTATTGAATAGTAGTATTTTAGATAATTGTAATATTCCGTGTTCTGCATGGAACTTTGTCGTATAAAATTAAGATAGTTGGTGCACGCAGACTTTAACCGCGAAATCAAACTGATTTCTACCACTGAATTTTCTTGAACTCAAACTAATACGGACGGAGAGCAACGAGTTGTGTCAACGAAACGGGTTTTTGTAATATGAATGCAAATTACGTAAAACAAATCCATTGTACCTAACCTTCATCCATGTCAGTCATAAAACTGGATACGTTTTATCTTTTTCAAAAGTAACGTGTACTACTCCTCCTTCCACTAGAACTGTACCGCACTCTTGTAATTTTGATAAGTGTAAAATTTATCGATAAGAACCCGGCGCCAGCTATACCGTACTTATAATTTGGGTTCACATCTAATGTCTAAGTAAATATAATACAGGAAGGTACATTTGATCATTTATGGGCAACGAAGAATTGGTTCAATTCGTTCTTATCGGGTAACTAAATCAGCTTATAGGAGTTACGTGTCACACAACAGGACAAGGGGAAATTGTAATATATGCCGATACAGGATTTCAATTGGAGACAATGAAATGATTAAGCGTATAAAAGATACTCGTTTAAGATATTTCAAATAAGAGATTTTTGGGGCACTAGAAACTTGACTAAACAAATCATAAGAAAAGCATCCTTACAACAAGTAACCACAAAGTGAGTTGTTGGACATTTTGCAGTAATTGACACGAGTACGATTTTGAAGACTGGTTTTGATTGATATGTAATTGGTAATCTACATTTGACGTTTCATCTCCACGTCTTAAAGAAATTGCTAACAGTTCAACGCTTTTGGATCACGGTTTCAAAGTAAATCCGGAAATCGCGTGCTCTGGAGAACCAACTAACAAGGAATAACAAGACACTTGTGAAAATCTGTGATTTAATTCAGTTTTGCAAAGCGGTTTATTTTGGAGAGAGGTAAAATGATCTAGTCATAAATATACCAAGGATATTGTTATCTACCGATCGTCAACTGTGAAACGAAGGTGTGTGTAACCGTTGATTGTGTATGTGTGCCATTCAATTGTGTTTATGACCAAACGGTTTGCTGCAAAATATAAATTTTAGATTGAAGCTGGTTGTCTGTTGAGTAGGTTTGACACAGTGCTCTCCAGAATTGGAAATTTTGTAAGTAGTTAGTTACCATACCTTTGAGAAGGTCATCGGCGCCTGACACTGTTAACTTGAAATTAATGTAGTACATTTAATTGTTGGTAACGTCTGTTAAACAAAGACATAAGCTCAAACAGTAACGGAAACGCTCAGTTATTCAACGCCAAAATCCTTTACAAACTTCATTCAGTGAGGTAATTGGACTAATATATTAATATAGTAATATTAGTAATATTACGAATTTTATTGAGAAGAGGCTATCAAATTATTTACTTTGCTTTGTTTTATCATTCATCGAAAGAATATATTGTGGTGTGTTTTTACAGAAATATGTTGCGTGGACTCTGGGAATTCCGGCCTATCAATCAGAAAACCTTAGGGTTTCTGATGAATGATGAACTGCTATTTATTGATGCACATGCTAGAGACAAAAACTGGCTTCGCGTCGCAAGTATTCATGGACATGTGGGATATGTGCCAATCAACTTTGTGGAGATCATTGAAAATGTAAATCGCAAAAACGTAATGCTTTGGGGGAAGTCGTTTCTATTAGCAATGCTAATTCAATGCACCCTGTCTGTGTGTTTTAGGTTGATTTAGGAAGATTGCTGGGTTTCCTGGATGAGTCCATCAGAAGAGCTCGCCAAGACAGAAACAGGTCGTTGGACTGTTTATTGACATTTAGGGATGGTCTCGTCACCTCGCCAGTTCCTCCAGATGAGCTAATTTTGCACATGGAGAGCGAAATAAAGAAGCTGAGGGCTAAGAGTATCTCGGAGCTAAGTAATGAAAACTCAAATCTCCGTTCGTCGTACCATGTGCGTTGAAGTTTCATTTTTATAGCTGCTCATTATTAGTGTCACATTGATTAGATGGTTTTCTCGTAAGGCATTCTAAACTAAATGATATTAACGGTTGTTGTATTGTGACTTCAGTCAAATGAGCAGCCGGAAGGGACGTATGGATCAACGATCCAAACCTCCAAAGCGATCAGCAACCCAGGGAAGATAGAGATGGAGGAATGTGGGTCACCTAAAACCGGATATCATTCACGGTCTCATTTACCTCAGCACGCAGACAACTCACCTCTTTGTCAACGACATCAGTACGAAACTGAATCTGATTTAGTGCCATCTCCCATTGCCGTCACGGATCATCGAATGAGCCACACTCATTCAGGTCACCGAGGCAAGACCAGAGGCGAGGGTCGAAAGAAGCATAAGAAGCCTCCTGCAGTCATTCCAACGGTCATTAGCAGTGTTGAGACCCCACCAGTCAAGTCAATCTCCAGTTACCCGTCAGCAGTGGTGGAACTACAAAGTGACTTTCTCGAGACGTGCCCGGGGCAGTCGAATGTGATCTCCGATCCTCTACCAACGTACTCCATGATTGAAAACGAAATATCTCCGCTAATACTAAGCACGCTGAATTGCGACAACGTCGAAATTGTGCCTCCTCCACCGCTGCCGAATCATGAGATCGAGAGTATGCAGTTTTTGCCAAGAGGGGGCCAAGGAATAGAGCCACCAGGGAACGTGTTTAGTGTGCCAGATTTGACTACTCAACCACGCAAGTGGAGTATTGCCAGTGGCGATAAGCCTGTTGACCCGAAATTAATGGCAGGCGAAATGATAGACGTCGTGAGAAGCGCAACTGGGTTGAGTCACAAGAAGTGTCAAACTGCTGCCCAAGTGGTAATGGGATATATTCAAGTAAGTGAACAATGGAAGCATAAAACATACAAAATCATGTTTTCGCTATTAATAGTAAGAATAATACTTACACAACCCCTTAATTTCAGGAATGCATTGGTGAGCTACCCGTCGACCTGGTATCGTTAATGAAGCACTTGGAAAATCCAAAGGCCATCAGTGAAAATCCTGATGTTATAGCCCACAGTTCAGACACGTACAGCATGCAGCGAATTTTTAGATTCCTCAAAAAATGCCAGGCCGATGAGCAACAGCGTAGTTGGGCGCTACACGAAGATGAATCGGTGATACTTGAGCATTTAGAAGAGCTCAATAAAATTTTGGTAAAATACAAATATATGTTATTTGAGTTAAAAAGTTACAATATAAATTGGCATTCAGTGGGCTACATGAATCATCTGAATTGCAGGAAGACGCTGATCCAAGTATTTCAAGATATGCTCTAGAGCACGATAAGTACTCAACGGTAAACATTTTGGTGCTTTATTACCAAATGGAGACGCGATGGTCCATTCGGTCTAAGCTCATCGATTGTTTCGCAGCTCTGTGCAAAATAGACATCACTGCACTATCCGTACTATTGAATTCCATTCTTCCAATGGAACTCGCAAGGTATGACATTACGTGTTTAAATAACTCGAGAAGTTTACGATTTGTTGAATTTGTATTTTTACATTTATTCAAATTGCTGTTTCAGAGAGATTAGGGAGTCCTTGGCAGATCCTATTCGACTGACCCACTGTGCGTCATTGCTATTTCTTATCTTGCAGACCGGAGAAAAACTGCCAATTTCACATTATGGTAAGTATTGACTCATGCATAAACTCTTCCTCAATCTCTTGTTTTTTTTATTCTGGTTCTTGAAAATATGTTAAGCGACCGCATACTTTGACTTGCTCAGTAATCCAACTTGATTATTCATTTGTAGAGCACTTGGGACTGGAGTTTCTAAATTTTGTTTATGATGTTGTCGAAAGTCCGCCTGACGATGACGAAAGGATTACAGATGTATTTGTGAATGTAGTATTCGCGCTGAATCTGCAGTTTCCCTACATTGATGATAACCTTGCCATAATAGCATTGTCTGACAGACATAATGCGAAGGTTTTCACGCAAAAGATTATTTACTATCTGAACAGAGAAGGTAGTTCAATCATAATGATTAGTACTGGTGTATGGAACTTTACATTAAAGAACAAAACTGGAGGAAGTATGTGTATGTTACAGTTGACCCAATTAACGTACTGGAGCTGGATTATCACGATCTCCTGAAGAAACCTCAGCACTCGGTTTTTAAGATGACAAAAGACATTTTGTCGTGCAAGAGAACCACGGACCTGTTCTACACCAACGACATTAAAGTTTTGATCGATATTGTTACCAGGAATCTGACAGACCTGGGACCTGGAGAATCAGTAAATTTATTAATAAATCTTGAATTTGGAGTTAAAGACAATTTATTGGGACCAAGGCCTTTTATACATGTATTGATATTTCCATTGTTTTTCATTTACAGAAGCGAACATCGTATTTACAAATGATCCAGAGGATAATTCGTAATTCAAACTACTCTCAGCATATGCACAGAATTGAAGATCTTAGGAGCTGCCTGGTTTCAATTTTGATTGAAGAAGATCTGCAGGCGCTGCCAGATCAAATTGTCATTCGAGATATGGCAAAGGAAGGACTTGTTTCATATACTCCAATTCAGCCTTCATTGCAATGTCAACCTAGAAAAATCAAAAGTAATACAGAATTGTGATTCGATAATTTGATGCCACATCTAATTGACTGAAAACCGAACGAATAGTAAAAAATAATATTTTCAATGTGTTCGGCTTACCTGTTCTCGAACTTCTTGAGCAACTAATTCTCTTTTCTCCCTAATGATATGATGATCTTCGTGCCTCTGTTCTGGATTCTCCTTGTCATTGCTTCCTCTCCAGTACATGTTATAATCCAAATTAGCAGCCTTAAAATCATTGAAATACTTTGGAGCTTCCAGGACAGGATTGTCTGCAACGCCTGGTCCTTTTGCTTTCTTCGCCTTTGCTTTCACCTTCGCCTTCTCTTTCTTTTCCTTCTCCTTTTGCTTTTGACCGTCTTTTTTATTTTTAGTCGCAGTTTCTGGGTCGTGAGAGTCCTTGCTCTTTTCCCGTATTTGGTCAGGTGCCGGCAGAGAATCAGGAAGAATCATGTGCCCCAAACCACCAGCGCCGCCTTTGGGAAGGTCGGGAAATTTTCCAGTTGCCTCTTTTACATTGATCATCCACGTTCTGATTTGGTACTTGAAACGTTCAGCCATTTCCGGGCCCTCTATCACTTGAAGACGACGAAATATCGTGACTTGAGCATCTGCATATTGCTTCTGCAGCACTCTCCTCAAGTTCCTCCGCTTCTCCTTTGCGTTGGCCAATTCGACAGCATTTCGTTTGCTCTCGAGCTTTGCCAATCCGAATGGAGACTGTTTTGAGATGGCTGTTGGTCTCACTCCGAGAAATTCCAACTCATTGTTGCGTATAACTTTGACACGCTGTCGTCCCAGAAACCCTCGAACAAGTTTCTTAAATACAAAAACAGCATATTTTTCAGCATCCATTTTATTAGGGACTAAGTTAGTGGAGTTAGCTCACCATGTAAACGCCGTAGAAAGCCAGCTTAAGCAAAATGCTCCCTGCATGCCGACACACGAAAGCGTGTGTCGGCATGCAGAGAGCGTTCTGCTTTGTTCGTAAATTATTCTGAAAAAATATGAATTCCTAGTATAGAATTTATACCTGAATAATAGTTGCTGCCTTGTCAGGATCCATTAGTTTTGTAACTTCTCCTTTAGCTTTCTTCCGCCGAGACTTGATTTCCTCTTCGTAAAGATACTTTGCAATGATATACCGTCCCTTGCCCTGTCTCGCGCGTTCCATGACTTGGACAGAAATCACCGAGTCGTCGTCAATATCTTCGTCTTCATTAGCCCCCAGTTGATTCCATTTCACTTCCGCCTCAAGTTTGGCTTGAAGTCTTCGCTGCATTTCTTCCTCCTTTTCCTTCTGTCGTCTTGCACGATCTTCAACGTTGACAAACCACTGATCTCGCTGAATCATTTCCGGAGTTGGATCATGGTAGTAATACGTTGGGATTGGCATGTCAATCTCTTTGGGGACAACGCCTTCCGACATGGCAAGCTCATCGAAGTAGCAGATCTCGGCATTCTCACATATTACCAACTGTGTCTTCAACTCCAACAGCCGTCCTATCAGCAAGTCCAACAGTTTCCGTACGACAATCCGCTTTTGTGGGTGGACCATTTGGTCGTAGAGGAGGTCCATCGTTTTGTAGATCTTCAGGTATTTGTAGTACACCTCGACAATCGTTTGAAACATCTTCCTCCTGTCACTCCCTGTGATAACGCCTCTACCTTTCTCTTCAGCCAGCATCAGTCGAACCTGCTTCATTGTGTCAGCCCATAAATTATTGTAAAAGGCATGCGAGGAAAAGCCAGCAGAGGGCCCGGATTCACTCCGTTTTCCTTCAATCTCTGCGTTGACCTTTCGGGGACGAAGCCATTTGTGCATCTCGAGTTGAGCTCCTTTCTCTTTTTCCTGGCCACCCTTAATTTTGTATGACAGCAATTTGTGAGCGCCTCATCATTCATAGAATGCTCGAAATCAAGCTACTTTGTATTTACACAAGAGTCACAAAAGAACTTACTCTGCCTTCAGTCCTGTGTACCACAGTAGACGTTCTCCCAGCTTGCGCCATGATTTTTCACCCTTTTCTGGACACTCACAGGTTAATCTTATCGGGAGTGGAACCAAAGTCTAAAGGTTATGTTCACGATGTACTCTCTATAAGCTTATAAACCCAAGGGAGGTATCATGACAAACCGGTGATGATTGTTTGAAATTTACTTTGCATGTAAAAAATCCATTTGCGTTCACGACTGGCGTAATGGCGTAAATATAAATATAAATCGTAATCTGTATGATTCACGATATAAAAATAAAATGTGAACAAAATATGGGTTATGAGAATCTAGTAAAAAAAATGCCGGAGAAATCAGATTTGGTAGGAGTTGCTACGTGACAGCGATGAAACCGACAATCATTCAACATGAAAAAGCCAAACGGAGAAAGTTGCATGTGAGTGACAAAGAGGAGAGAATATGGAGCACATGATGGCAGTACAGCTGATCCATTGACTAATCAGAGGAAAGCAGAGAGTGAGTGGCTGCTAGCCAACCGCATACATACATGGGCAATCCGCACTCTGTCTCTGGGGCGCGGCCAGATCCGGGGCATCTTGAACAGCGAGCAAATACACGACATGAGAAACGCAGTGATAAAAAAATGTATTAGATATGCACGGCTACATCTGGTTCATCCTCACTTTCATGATCAATTCGTCATCCAATATGTACTTCGTATAAACACTTTTTGTCTGCGGGAATACCTTGCGTACATCTCAGTTTCAGTGTTTACGTGTTGTAATGTTTATTCCCGTTTCCTTTTTGCTTGGAGGATGTCTGGTATGTCACGACCTAATAAAATTGAGCTGTAAAATAAAGTGAATTTTCTGGCATTGTTCTCGATATCCGTGGAAGGTGTGTTTGTGTTTAAGTATCAACGAATTAAATAGATTTGGCTTCTGCTTGCTTCAAATTGATAAGGTGCAGGTAGGAAGGTGTTCTTGTGAAGAATTGTCTGAAGTTAGTAAAGTTGAAACTTTGGGGGCGTGAAATTATCTACAAAGATATAGTAAAGTGATTCTTGCAGAGTTGTGTCGTAGTAGTGAGGCGTTTAATGGTGGAGTGTTGGTGACCGAGACGAGAATGGCAGATCCAGAAAAGTGGGAAATATTGGCTTTGGTATGTGCAAATTGTGTTTTAATGTTGTATTGGTGGCCTGAATATGCTCGTTGAAATTAAGAGTTTCACAATCAAGTAAATTATGTGAGTGTTATGACATTCTGTGTAAACTTCAATTTCTGTGGTGAATATAGCAACAGGAATTTGACTGGGTGCTCCAGCATGAGGTGCCAGCAGCAATTAAGCAGTTGCGAACTGTTGTGGAGGTTTGCGAACACTTTTCTCAACACTATTTAACTTTATACGACTGCACTGTTTTGCTGAAGTTTACTATGTTACAGCGTACACGACGCTGTTGATGGTTTATATTGATGAATAATGTTAAATTAGAAGATTGATTTGGCTTTCTTACTTTGGTTTGTGCTAGGAGTGTGCCCGTCATTTCCCATTATCCGTCGGAAAGATTGTCACGCCCCCGAAATTGGAAAAATATGTGATGGCAACGGCATCACACAATGCACAGGACAGTATCAAGTGCATTGTTACGGTGCTGGGTGACAATATCACCAATGCCGTAAGTCTTTACAAGGAGAAGTATGAAAATGAGTTTGTCGTCGTAATAGTTAATGTGTTATTTCTGCTTATTCATAGGATATCAACATCAAGCTCCACAAGAACACATCCCAATACCACGGGCAGCTTCAAACAGAGTGGAAACTTCAGCAGACGCAGGACTCGGCAAATCATTTGCAGTCGTGCTGCTACTACTTGGAGAGCCTAGATGATGGCACAGTCAAGTCCGCTGAAGAGGCACTCCATGCGCTTAGCACCGTGCAGAGTTTCCTCAGCAAAGGACGGAACGCCTTAATTATTCCAAAGAAGCGAACCATTGATGATTTGGTCTCTAGTCGTAACATGGTACGTCCTTTTATTGTTAGATTATCTAACGGGTTGAACCTTTCACGGCGTAAATTGATATTTTGACATGATTTTAGAAATCTCTTATTCCCAACCTCCCTTCGGATCTTACCGTCAGTTTTTATATTCAAGCTCACAAGCTTATATTTGCGGTCTACCTTCTCAGCCAATCCCAAGGACATGTGAAATTCGACACTTTTCAGGCCGAATGTTCAGTTCCATGGTTAAGTGAAGTCATTGCTTTGTTCTCAGATGCGTTGCAGCTTTGCCAGCAGTTGAAGGATAAGGTACGAAGATTTGTGGGTTAAAGTTTTTTTGAATTTGCTATATCTAAAAGAGGACATTGTTCAAGCGTGCTGTTATTCTTTTGTCAGATTACCGTATTTTCGCAGTACAAAGATGCGAACCTGTTGGGATCTCGCTGCATTTCGCCTGCGTCCTGGTAATACTTTGTCATTTTAAACAAAGTTCACGTCACCATGTCAGTCATTTTTGTCACCGCCATAATGAGTTACTCATATTGTAACCGTGCGATTACTTTCTGGCTACTGGGTAACATGACTGTGCGTGGTCCGCCATGTAATACACACCATCTTTATCTGATCTTTTCTCAGGGACATTGACAGAAAGTCGCTGAATCTTCCTTCATCAGAAATCTCATAAATATATTAACACTAACCCACCGACATCTAGTTCTTCGTTCTGTATGTCACCACTCTCGGTTTTGATGTTAGTTCTTCATTTCTCATTTACTTTCAAAACTTTTAGGCACAGTTCATGTGCGTCCGAAAACCTTGCATTGATTGTTCCTCGCAATTGAATATCAGTCTATTACGCTGCTTGTACTTGTCTGACGCGTGTCGCACGGTTGTAATTATTTGTGTCTTTCTCGTACTGCATTGTTGCTGTGTGACACTCTGCTGTCGCATGATATTTTTCAATCACTGTATTTGCTCATTGTCTTAAACAAAAAGAACTTCAGCTATGAAATGTCGACCTAGCTTCTTGTAACCACCTTTGTATTATATAAACACCAACAACTGCTGTCACTTGCATCCCCAACTCTAAAAGTCACCATGCGTACCGCCCCATCCTACACGCAGCTCTTGTTAGATATGTACACTTTGAGGATTTAAAGGCAGGGCCAGTTTTAGGATCCGTACTTTGGTGAAATTCTGTATGGAGAGCGTTGAGAAATATGAAACCTAAATAAGCAACCATTCATTGCTCAACGTCCCTTTTATGAGAGTATTTTGTCACGGCTGTTTTTTACTCAACACATTATTATAGCTAGCAGCTAAATTTGTATAGGAATTGTCATCCGTACGGATCCTTAAGGTGACCCTATTTGTATTATAGAAAAAGCTTCTGTGCACACCTATCACCTATTTTAGAATCACAAATATATTTATATTTACCTGTTGGATTGTGCTTGTAATCAACCATGTCGTTGCGATTCGATAACTTTGATCAACTCTGATTTTTACGCTGATCTGTTTTTCAGAGTCTAATATGTTTGTCCGTGGTCTCAACCCTGTATTACCAAGATGTCGCTTACATGGTTGCCGACCTTGCCGATATTTGTTGCAAGTTGGAGTAGATTTTGTTGTTAATTTTGGGGTGCTACATCTACAAAGGCTTACTTTGGAGAATATCTTCTCAGTCAAATAGTCAACATCATCATCACAGCCTCTCAATAAATCTTCTTGAGGATAACGAACTTCTGATCAAATGCTAGTTCCGAGTTCCACAGCGTTTTAGCAAAGTATTTAAGATGCATAATATTACATTGTCTTAAAGGCGCAACTTATGTTGACGCAGTGTAGTCAGATCAGCATTTAATATTCATAGTACAGCAATTCCTGTAAATGATCATTCCAGATTACTTGTCTCCGTTAATAATAAAAATGTATTTTCTGTTAAAACATTGGAGGCGTGCTTAATATATTCTTTCTTTCAGTCACACGGGTTTCTGGAAGCACCGAATGCAAAATCCTTATATTCATTCATATACAAATGTATGCATTTTAGCACGTAAATTTATATACATTTTAGCACATTTTTTTCTGAAATTTTCAGTTAATCAACCAACCATATTGATATTGATTATTCTTTACTGCAATGTACATAATATATCTATTTATTTCGCGCAAAAAATTCGATATGGCAATTCATGGTTTTCAGTTTTTCAATTAAATGATAGATTTTATTGGCTACATTTTATTACACCTTTACAACAAAAATTTTCTCCAATTTAAATAACATTTTTCCGTCCTTCACTGAATTCTGAATATTAAATTAATTTCTACCGACATTATTAACTACAAAGTCAACGAAAACCCCTGGTGTGAAGTTTGACAACAACTTGGCTGATTGAAATGTTAAAGCAAACTTTTTGATTTTTTAAGAAACTAAAATGGACTTTTCGTCTAGCTTGGCCTAGATAAATCATTAGGGGCAAAACTTTTTTCCATGTACAATTCACGTACTCAAGTACTAAATATTATTAAATCATTCCATTCTCTAAATTTTAAAGAATGCCTTTTTTCTCGAATGAAGTCTTTCTTGAAAATCGGCATGCAAGACAAGGTTGACAAACGCACTAATCTTTGACAGTCTCACTTTGCCCTTGAATCTAGATTACCTACTCATCACTTTTCATCATATATAAAGCGATCATATATTCATCATATATTCATCAATCATAAGCGATTGCAACACGCAATGAACTTTGAAGTACGTACGTATATTCACTCGTTTAAAAATGTATAAAATATATATGTCTAACGTATACGTAAACCCCGTCACTAATGATACAATTCGCCATATCTTGGAAGGCGAAAGTTCCGGCCATTGTAATGCATTGATCCGACCATCTTGTTGTAATGGTTGATGAAGATTACTGAAATAATGAACCAGACTGTCTAAGAAGAGGCTTGGTCATATGAATATTTATTTTTCAGCTCAATAATAATTTGTCTCCCAAAATGAAAAATAAAACTGAAATTCTTTTCACTTTGGTAGAGGCTACTTATAATCAACGTGACAGTTGCATGTATTCAATAATAAATACCCAGTTTCTAGCCTTGGACCTGCAATACCTTGGAAACACAAATAGAGACAAGTATATCTTTTTATACTACGATAACTGTAAACACATAGTCCTGCTGAAGTGGATCTCTTTTAATCCCATTGCATCCTTTATATAACGTCGGCTTCGACGGTTGTAGTGTAGTTTTTCCTCCATCTTCTGAATCCCTAAACAAGGAAATCGCATTTTAGATTTACATAAAACACTCAATTGAGAGTATACGTTGTAAATAGGTACGTTACCCACCTCATATTAATAAACTGGTTCGACTCGGTATTTTCCCCAACTTTTACCATTTCACCAACAAGATTTTTAAAAAATCCTATCGGTAACTTGAAGTCTACCATCAAGATGCATCTTGGAACATTATTTGCGTGGGTACCAGGTTTTCTTCTTCCAGTCAATCGGTTTAAAGATGTAATGAAAAAGGAACTTACAATAAAGCTCGGCGGATTACGTTTTTCGTACTTTCATTTCCTTGATTCTTTTGAAAAAATAAATCTCTCCTGTTACACCAAAACGTCGAAGAATTTTTCTCATAATGCCATACAAATAAAGAACTGAAAGGACAAATCAATAAGCAATCTGTGAATGTGTTTCCTCGCCGGTCTAATTATTGTTTATGAAAGCTTCTACAAACCGCATTTCTGCCTTAAGAACAGAACAGAACTTAGGATAGTAATGTAGCATTTCATTTAATTTTACCAGGCTTTGTCACAAGTCGTGCCAGCATATGTTATTGTCATATGTAGCATTGTGCATTCTAGTACTTTTACATGAAAAGACCAAACATTGATACATGCAGTCAATGTGCAATATATCTGCGCTTAAAGTAATATCCCAACCTATCTACCAAGTCAACAATGTAATGTGTTCTTTGCGGGGTTGTGCAATTTTCTTGATGAAGACCTCAAGAAAGGTCGTGCGTTGTATAATCGTTTTATTTATACAAGCTGCTAAACCTGTGTACAGAGGAGACTGAAAGGCAGAGTTTCTCGGGACTGTAACGTTCGGAAGTCGAACACATTGTCATATTCGTGATGTACATGTCAGTAACTTTAAATTGATGTATTACTCGATATATGTCTCATTGTACCCATTTCCGCTTGGAGTCACGGGCTGTCACTGGTGTTAGATGACGTACTCCCATTTCTGACATGCTGGTGAAATCAAAATTTTAAAAAGTTCAGCCGTTTCTGAGTTATGACGTGCCACAAAATAGGCTATGTATATATCAGCAGGTTTCTTTTGAGGTATCACTCGATATTATTTACATGGGAAAAAAATTAGTCCTAAATTTTACCCGGTTTGGATTGAGGTCATATGCTGGTTATCGAATTCGACCGAGCTAGCTATTTTCGAATGTGGCAAAGTCAGGTTTTAAAAAGTTAATCCGTTTTTGAGGAACATTTTTATCACACTTCGCAAAAATGAGGAGCTTCTCCACGCTTTCCGCAGCAGAACGGAGAATCAATCTGCACGATTATATCAATGTATTCTACCATGATGAACCTAGAAGAAGTTGAAGGTTGATTACATCGCAAGTGAGTACGAGTTGTTAGGTAACACGAAATGCTTTGAAAGCTGGAGATCGTGCAAATTTCGAGTATTAAACTCGCTTTGGTTGAGAAAACCTGGGCGATGGAATACTATTCTTGGTTTCTCCTTACCTTGAAATGTGCATGGTTAGGGTTTCTGACGAATCTGGATTTCAAACACAAACTCTCTTAATTCACTCTCCCTTTCGCTAATATACCTCGTAGAACTTCGCGTGCGGGCAAATGCATGTATGCAATAAAAAGATGGCATCATTCACGCGTTCGTCGTGGCTGTTGTATGGTGGAACAACATTCAAATTTGCATTCCTTTGGGCTGAAATCCAAATAAAATTTTTGCTTTCCCTTTAAGCTCGCTCGCTCTCAGCCTCGTTAGATTGTCCATTGTGTGTTCTCATGTAAATGTTCAATAAGTGTGAGTCGCAAGAACATGTTGGATGTGGGTGTTCCAACTGAATACATAAAAGGCAATAGGAAAAAAAGAACCCCTGCCTATATCTGCATTCGCTGCATGAATATTGCTGCAGAACGCCATGGCCATTGTAGTAATCGTAATACTTGTTATAACTGCATTATTTAACAGCCAAAAAACTTCCGCCTGTATAAGGTTCTCACATTTTCCACATTGAGCGCACACACACATGCTATTTATGGCAGACGAAGACTACGCCGTTCAATGTCAGAGTATCTATAACAGAGTTCTATGGCTTTCTCCGCATGCTGCCAGGCCGTCCTCTTAACGGTGAATACTTGAATTGATGAAAATGTAAAGAAAGTTTCAGACAGAAGATTTTCTAATTAGCAGCATCCTGCTGTCTGCACTTCCAGACAATCAATCTTGTGTCTTGTTGTAAAGACATGAAAACCATACGTTACGTTAGCCGTTAGCCTCTGATCATCGGACTTCGATCTGGGACCTGGTAAAATTAGATTGCGAGGTATTGTGCAATATAAAATATTAAATATCGTCGCTGTAACCTGATTAGGCACTTTAGCAAAAGTTATAAATTTTGATAAAGGCCTTTAGCAAAATTTGTAAATTTTGATAAAG
>JAHZMW010004015.1:0-18464 GCA_027743745.1 Alloscopus bannaensis
CTTCTCTCAAAACTAATTTCTGTCCAGTTGACTACCTCCTTGCGGCTCACTGCACGCGACAGAAACCCTTTTGGCGATGCGTGGACAACGTTTTCGTAAGTAGAAACAACGTTTATTAAAATCCCCACCGTTTGTTATTATTAACTCAGAAACATTCATTATTTCCTCGTTTCTCAAACAGGCTTGCAACACAAAATGAAGTGCACTCCAGCCAGAAGAGCATTGATCACCTCCAAATTATTAAACTCTATAATGAAACACCAGTCCAAACAGAGAGTGAGGCAAACCTCCCCCAAATAAAACTTGACCACATACACTTCATTTGCCTTCAAGCCTCCAAAGCTCTCTCGCTTTCAATTTTTACTAACCATTTTTCAAAACCAAAAACTCATCACTCTCTCTCTCTCTCGCTCTCAAAATTCATGGAAAACATTCCACAAATTTTTACATTGAAGTAGTGCGAAGTCAACGCACAACACACTTTCTCCACACACATGGTTGTGAGTGCGTTTTTTATGCAAGCACCCATTCACTTGCATACCAGAAACTCAAAAATGCCATAACTTTCCTCCAGTTTCTCCACACATCGTCCCTCTCTTGTCGGGCACTTTTCATGGATTCGCCTCCTTTTTATCATTTGCCTCTTCTCCTCAACAAAACCCAATTTCACAACAAGCTCTCTCATCATCATGTTTTTAGCCGGGCACACACCAGGCTGGTGGAAGCATAAAAACTTTTGCAAGTCTCCAGCTGAATCTCATACTCCGAGAGGAAACTCACCACAACACAAGTCTCTCTCATTCTATCTCTCCTCAACATTCTTCTAGCTTGTTCACATCTCGAGCTACTCTAAAACACAGAATTTCCTTTACATCGAAAGAGATCTGTGTGCCTGTCATACTCGGAGCTCAGTCTCTCTTCCCCTTTTGCGAGAACAACACCCATTCACTCTGTCTCTCGCTTTCACCTCCAAAAGAAAGCTGGCTTTTGTCACTTTGTCTTCCACCTCAAAACTCTTCAATTTTTTCCAGCTTTACTCTCTTTGTATACTACTCCAGAGAAAAACTTTTCTCTTCCTCGAAAAGCACGTGCTCCGAGTGCAAAGCTATTTTATTTATTATTAATAACACAAAAGAGAGAGAAGCTGCATCACGATGATCACATCACCACCGAAATCATCATCCTCGCTCTCTCCGAGCAACTTTATAGTGTGCATTTTGTGTGTGATCTTTTTGTGATGTGAAGAGAGAAAGGGAGAAGAAATACTTTTTCTCCAGCTCTTAATGAGAAAACATTATAGCTTTCTCCCTGTTGTGAGCGTCATGTTGTGACGAGGAAAATGATCGTCTCCGCAGCTCTTTTCTACAACCTTGTACTATAACTCTCAAACACAATTTTTGTGTGACAAAAGCATATTCTTTTATCATATCAGGAGAAAGTGCAAGAACCCTAAACAAAACAACTTGTATATAGACACACACGTCCCTCAAACGCATATCATCACACATCACATAATCATCATCATCATTTTTTTACGAAGAAGAAAAAAGAAAGTCTTTCTTTTGGAAGCAACGAACCTAGACCACCATCGTCGCCGTCTTTTTTCGGAGGTTGTTGAGGGGAAAAAGCTAAATGAGATCTGGCGAGATGATGATGACGGTGCTCCCTCTCTACCTCTCTGATGATTAAGAAAATGTTTCGTGAGAGAAAGTTGTATATTAGGGTAAAAGTTACAACGGGTTGTGAGTGAATGAATGAAAGGTATTTTTATCA
Source organism: Alloscopus bannaensis (assembly GCA_027743745.1). Lineage (NCBI taxonomy): Eukaryota > Metazoa > Arthropoda > Collembola > Entomobryomorpha > Entomobryidae > Alloscopus > Alloscopus bannaensis. The sequence continues at coordinate 1,774 of JAHZMW010004015.1, forward strand.
GAATTTTTTTCCTAAAGAGAGAAAGGTGTGTGTGACAAAAGGGAGATATGAAATTAGTTTCAGTGTATTTTGCTTTATTTTAATAAACTCTTGCGAACGAAACCGGCTTTTTATAGACAGAAGGCTTCGCAAAAAGTTTTGCTTTGCGTGTTTGAGCGAGAGAAATGAGGATGATGATGAAGTTTTGAAGGATATTTTGGAGTAGAAAGGTGGCAACTTTTTTGAGGAAGGAAGAGCTATTAACAAAGTGAGGTGGTGGATTAAAATTACCACGGAACAAGATGTGAAAGGCTTTCTCTTGTTATTCCCTCTTTGCGTGTGGCGAACGATGAGCAAACTGAACTTTGGGAGAAAGTGAGGAGGAGGATATGAGAATGATGGGTGATATGTTTTGTGAGCTGTAAAAAAGTTTGTGTAACTAACTGATTGACATTTTCTCGGAAGAGACGAAGAGTTTACTCATCATCACGATGAGTAAACCTGAGAGAAGGAGGATTTTTTTCCTGTAAACTTTTACTGCTTCTGTTCAGAAAAAGTGAAAAGTAATCATAGCATTGGGAGTTGAAGCTTATTTATTGGTATTTATACATGGCAAAAGTCAATAAGTACTAGAGTGTGAATTGAGAGTGAGAAGGGGTTTGCGGAAAGCATATTATTAGTATGCGTCTTCTTTGTAGACTTTGGCGTGGACTTTGTGTGAATGTGTGATTTGCTGAAGTGTTTGTATGTTTGAACACTGAAACAAACAAGGAAGTGACTCCTTTTTAAAAGAAACTCACTACTGAGGAAGGAAAGTTTGCGAGAAAGCATGGCAAGACACGGAGGCGTGACAGTTTGACAAGTGTGGATGTGGTGAACACGAATTTGTTAACTTGCGTGTGCTGAATGGGCACAAACCTTCACAAGGTGAAATGAGGTTGTTTTTTAGCTCTTCTTTACTCAAACTTGTTTAAGAGGAAACCCCTCAACAAAAAAATGGGAGGTTACATCAAAATTCTGTAGAAGTTCGTCTGCTACCGCTGACAAAACCCTTTCGTAAGTATACACATTTCTATTTATAAAAATAGGTCTTTGTTTGGGGACAAAATTCGAAGCAAATTAAATGGGATTTACAGTGACGTAAAGAGATCACATTAAATTTAAGCACAAACTCACAAGGCTCCTCACCAAATCTGTTGCTCTTTCTCAGTTAATTACTCCTGCACTGGCAATTTATTGCTCCAGAGAAAATTGATCTGGAACAAGAGATAAAATGCAGATTGATGTTACTGTATTCGAGCTGCAAAAGAAGGAACAACACATGCCTTCTAATCCACTCCCAATCTGATGTCTGCATAAAAGACAAAGTCTTGTACAAGCCAAATCACCCACTTTCCTCAATCTCTATCGCCACATTTCCCATGCATCTTGAGATAAGACAATGATGGCTCCTCTCGTCTTTGGAGTTTTTGCGAAAACATCTCTTAAATCCACAATCTCTCCTTGGGAAACACATTAGAGCCAGTCCATTTCACGAGAGTTTTCTCCTTCTCTTGTAATTTGAATATATTAACGCGAAAAAGACGGTCGAACGACGGCAACGAAACTGGGCCATAACATGTATGCACAAGTGATTCCCGATGAGAGCAGCTTGAGACTTGAGATTAAAAGCGGATACGACAAGCGCATCTTCAACCATCCCCAAAACCTCGTTTTTTCTCCTCTTTTCTACAAGTTTGACATTCATCTCCTCTTGTCATCATCTTGGTCGATTTTTTTATAATCTGGAAAAGTGTTTTAGTATTAGAGAAAAAAAGTCACTAGATTATTTTTCGAGTCCATTTCCATCACTCAATTGAAAACCTTTCTCCCCCTTTTCAAAGAGGAAACTAATTTTATGCCTGTAAATTCACATTCCAGCTAAAATCCCTCATTCAACCACGACATGCCCACTTCTTGGTCTCCGTAATTCTCTCCTTCGCAAGAAGTCGCATTATGTATGTTACAAAATGACTTTCTCCTCCCTCTTCCTTCTCCAAAAAAAACTTCGTTAATTCTCTGAGATGTATGCCTGCTTTCTCCTGACATTCTTCTCGTGCATTCCCTCCCATTGAGTGGGCACAAATGTGAGGATACAGAATTGTAGATAATTTTCGGTCGTCAAACCAGAGAATTTAATTAATCGATTGTTCCCCCTTCTCTCTTCTCTCCACATATGTGGTTTTGTTCCTTTATAACTTTTCCACTTCTACGTTTTTGCTGTTGAAAATCAGTAACCTTCTGTACTCCCATGTTCCTTCCAAAAAACGCAACTCTCGTGGTGTGGTAGAGTGGCTTGAGACAATGATTCAATGATGAGCGAGGGAGAGAGAAAGCTTGATGAAGCAAAGAAATTTTTAGCTTTTGATGCTCTATAAGAGAGAAAGAGAGAGCTGGAATGTGAATTGAATATCAAATCGTATCGAGTCCTCCGATGTCTGTATATAAAAAAGCTTCCTCTCATAGTGCGGTATGGTGTAAATATAGTGGTTGATTCTTTTATTGGTAAAAATCCAATCATTGCATTTTCCGCGGCGAGAAATCTAGTGAGTTAGATCCCAAAATTCTATTTTCCCCTCTAAAAATACTATTTTTGGGAGATGGCTGTCGCACACACATTAGCCACACGTTTGTCCTCCATTCCAAAAAAATACGCGGAGCCGTTAAAAGGGTAATTTAATTGTGCATCAAAAATCAATTGCGCACACACACTCACACATTAACTCACGCAGTGTCGCTTCTCGTGTGTTCAAAATTACCCATCCACAGGGTGGGTCGCCTACATATCAGCTTTTGTAGTAGTAAAATAAAACTTTCAGAAGTAAAGGCTTCTTTCTCTCACTCTCTCTCTCTCTCTGCCTGACTTGACATATTTTTTACGACAAGCGATTCCAGACACCTGCACATTAGTGTTTTCCTTTCTCTGACCCAAAAGATGAATAAAAACACAATTGGACCATTCCAAATAAAGCTTCTCTGCATAATGCCTAACGCTCTCACCCAAAAAAGCTATGAACCGTTTAAATTCTTCCAGTATTTTCAGCACATAAAGAATATCTGCACAAAACTCGCACCGCCATCGTGTCAGTGTCTAAAAAGGAAGAGAAAGTCAGGCTGAGAGATGCTTTTAAACTTTTTAAGAGTGGATATAATGCCAGGGAGAGGGAGAGAAAGCGAGTGAAAGTGAGAGTGGTGAAAGTCTAATTGAAAAACTTTCTCTTCTTCCTCTTTCGGAGGTTTTATATCATGCATACTTTCTCTCTCTCTTGTGAATTTTCAATTTGCCAAAAAAAGAAGACGAAGAGAGGAGAGGAACGCTGGGAAACTTTTTTATTCTTCACTCACTCATCTTCACGAACCTCTTCTTCCCTTTTCCCCAATGTGAGTAAGGGAATATTTTTTATCCATGTCTCCACTAATGATCCCCTAGTTTTTTTTGTTTGGAGGCACAAACAATGTTGAAATTTCTTTCGGGCATATTTCTTCGTTGTCGAACAATTTCATATTATATTTATACACGCCTCCATAAATAAAATTGTCCCCACATGTGCATAATGCGTGCATCGCGATAAACAACGCAAAAATATCTAACTTTATTTTCCACCCGTTGGTTCAATACATCGAGTTCAATATGCTCAATATTTTTTGGCAAAAGAATTTCAGGTGAAACTTTCAAGAGCCAAATCTCTCTAGCTCTATCTACCCTCTTGTTTAGAAACGGAGAGATTTTTTTAAAATGCATGAATGCCAGAAAAAAAGGAATCCCACATACTTTTCTGCGCTTTAATGAAGCTCCTTTTAAAAGCCGCTATGGCGGAGGTCGGCAAAGAGGAAAACAGAAGTGGTGAAAAATTCTCTTGAATTTTCTTTTTTTCTGGTTGTAAAATTTTTAAGGAAGAGAAAACCCCACCGCATAAAAAATCCTACATTCTTCGTCGTTTTTACATAAAAGATCATTTCTACATACGCGCATTTGATCTCTCTTCGTGACTCTTTCTCTCTGGCCTTTTGTTCATCTTTTTTTTGCTCTGCTTTCGGCTTGAATTTTTGGAGGCGTCATCGTCCTCCTCCGTCTTTGGAGGAGTTGCTCTTCGAAAAGAAGAGGTGGCATTTCAATAAGTCACTCACGGAATCTTATTTACATACACAAGTTTCTTCCCTCTCAACAAGAAGATGCGATCATGCATAGATATGGCATTTTCTTCCTCTCGTTTTTTTCGCGAGACGTTTTCTTGAGGAGAATCGATCACGGGTTCGCTGTTTTTTATTGAAAGTCGATATAGTTAGGAGCCCCGCCATAGTATGGGTTTACTCAAGTGGAAACTTTTTTTGTACAGAGAAGAAAAACGGTGAAGAGAGAGAGAGACGAAATCCATTTATTTCTCAAGAACTTCAAGTTGGACCTTTTTGTGTGTCACAAAGACACGCTGTAAGAGAGAAAGAGTTCTTTTGAGTCGACCCGAGTTGTGGTTGGGTAAAATGCTGGGTGTCACTAAACAAAAAAGGAAGACGAGAAACGTGCTTTCTCTCAAAACAGTTTTTTTCTCTTTTCTCCTCTTTTGAATTTTCAATCGAAAAATGTGCTTTTCACCGAGAGAGACACGATAAAAAATAAAATTTCTAAATAATATAGTATGTATCTTACGCAATTATCTCACAAATTTTTAATAATATTCCAACAGCAGTATGAAAGTTGAGGTTAATTTTTTTGCAAAGAAAACCGTGAAAAAGCTCAATTCACTTACAGCACACAACTATTATTCTTTGTGTTTTCATATTTTTCACTTCATTTTCTTTTCCTTTACTACATCCATGCTCCATTCTCTGGTTTACATTCATTGTGATGAATGTTGATCCCTCTGGAGAAAGCGGAGAAAGCTTGAGAACTCACTTTCACTCTCCTGGGACAAAGCTGCAAATTAGTTCAGTTCTCATTTTCTCTTTCTTTTGCGCGCGCTCTCTCTGTGCCAACAACATTTTTCCATACACACACATGCTGAGCTTGTGAAGATATTTTCTCACATTTTCTTGACTTTTTCACTTTCGCACCATCAACCATGACTTTGGAGAAAGCACACTGGAGAGAAAGTTCAGTGAGAGAGAAACGCGTGGCTTTCTCCCTTCATGCCTTCTTTCCTTTTATACACACACAACAGAAACACATTTTCTCTCTTGGGAGTACATATATTTTCTTATTTTTCTTTTGCCGGAGAAAGCAGAGAGAAAGCATTCAATATACTATCTCCGTCGCTGACTCACACACATACATTACTTAACTTTTTTAAGAAGAAACTGTGTACGTCGTATCGTCACATTTTCGTGTTGTGCTGTACTTATGACGAGGCCGGCAGACAGAGAAAGAGTTGCGTAGTCTGAAAAATAGTGTCCGTCTGCATTTGTGAATCTGTGATGTGATGAGAAGTGATATGGCGTTGTGGCAGTGTGTTGGAAAGAAAGTCGGAGTGAAAGTAGAAGAAACAGCCTCGAGCGGATAAATGTATGTATATATGCATGTTAGCCATCATTCTCTCGGGAGAAAGCATCAGAAAAAGAAGAGTACAAGTTCAAAATGAGTTTTTATAATACCAGAGACCATTCCTGTTGGCTTCGTTAATGTTATTAGAGAAAGCTTTAAGGGAGACAGTGGAAAGAAAAGAAGAAAGTGGCTTGGAAAAAAGGAGTGTTTTTTCTAGGGGAACATCCATAAACTGTGTCCTAAGTATTTATTTTTAGAGTTGGGTTTTCTTGTCTTCCTTTAAACGGCGAGTGAAAGTTCACAAAGCGCTAATTGATGATAAAATACTTTTTCCGGAACCAACCGCGCTGACAGTCCCCTCAAAAAGTGTGTTCAGCTGGAAAGGATCAACTTTTTTCTTTCTCCTTTGGAATGGGACCATCAAGCCCGTTTTTCTCCTTCATTAAAGGGCCTTACACATTCGCTTTCTTTCTTTCTTTAGATACATATCTCCCTCATCACACCTAAAAAGAGAGCTTCATGTTCCGTCGAGCTTAGCTTAACTTTGAGCACAAAACTCGTATTTTTTGCGTGAAAATGTAGGACACACGAGGGCACAACACAAAAAAGTGAGTGAACACATTTTCACTCATTCCATCACGTTCTCTCTCTCAACTCTTTCGCTCATTTTCCAGCCAGCTGGGCACCTCTTTTTTAGTGATTTGCACACAAAGGGAATAGTGGAGAAAGTGGAGAAAGCCAGGAGAAAAAGTATGGGTAATCCACACGCTCGCGTCATCCTCCTCATCGCGCGCCATCGTTGTGTGTTTTTGTCTGCTTTCTACCCATCTTTCCGAGGGAGATCCCTTGCAAATCCCCCACGATTTGCACAAAGAATTACCCAAGGATTACACACTTAATACTCGCGTCTCAAATTCTTTACCCATGCTCGCGTCGTGTAGTAGTTCACACTCTCTGGGAAAAGCATTGGCATTTTTGTTGGCATTCTTTGATATCCCTTTTGTTAAATTACTTGAACATTCATTTCCACCAAGACTCACAGTCTTCTATCTGTGTAGCCTCCTATGAGTATGGGATCCAATGCAAATGAGGGATTGACTCAATTGGCGTAGTTCGCCTCACTATTTGTTTTTCTCGTAATCTTTGAAGTTTTTATTTGTCAATGTTGCTCATGGATTTGCATTTTGTCACGCGTTAAATTTTTTATGGACAGAAAGAACCTCAATCAACAAATACGGTTTGAGTAGGTCGACACGTTCATTTTTCTATCTTCAAGTGAACATAAAATATTTCTTAAAGCTCTGAAATTGATGCTCGAAAGCGTGCCCCGTGTACTCGCTTTTTCAAAATCCGGGGAAAATGCGTTATTCCAAAAATAAGACCCGGGGAAAAGGCGTCATCATCCTCAACTTATCTCCCGTCCGCTTCCATACTTCACACAATTTTTGTGAAACGATATACCAATCCCGCCTTTTTTCACTAGCATGAAAGAGATGATGATGAAAACTGTTCATAAAATACCATAGTGTACCGTCCGTGCCTCGTTCCACCGTAAGCTCCCACCGCGTTCAAATGTCATTTCTAATAAATGTCCAATCTTATTACCTCGTCGTTCTCGTCGTCCCTTTTCCTCCATTAAAAAACTTCTCTCTCACTCCTTTGGATACACACTACCCTGTATACATTTCCCTTCGAATGTTGTACACTTTTTTTCCAAACTCCAAAACACTTTCACCACCACCTCTACCACCTCTGGGGTCTAATGTCACTTCGTATATCGCTCATCTCTTTTACTCTCGTACGATACAAAGATGCTTTCACCACATAGACTCCATATTTTCATCTCACTCTCTCACTCCGCATCATTTTCTCTTTAACTCACCACCGCACAAAAAAATTGTATTGACTCCAGAGAGAAAGAGAAAGTGCCTCCAGAAGAAGGACTCTTTTCTCGTTCGCCTCACTTTTTCTCCCCAAGAAAGGTGAGGAAAGCAAGGAAAATTATATTTTTCTCCTCTGAAAAAAAAATCTCTTCGCTTCCCAGACAAAATATTGAGAAAGATATACGTTCTCAAGTGTTCACATCGCTTCGGTCTTCCTCTCAAAAGGAGCTCTCCACGCAGCGAGATTACATTTGATGATAACCTCTTGTGCCCGCTTTCACCATCGCCTTGCTCTCTCTATCCCTCTCGTCTTCTTTTTGCCGTTATGTTATCACTCGAGACTCAAGAGAGAGAGAGAGGGAATCCATAATGTTTCATTGAAACAACTCTTCACTACGACCACCTCACACGCTCCGCTTTTCATCCGTCTTTCTCTCTTTCTCTCTCGCCTCCCCAAATATATACGACTTCCTCCTCAAATTGCAAACTTGTGTAGCAACCTTTTTTCCTTTCCTCCTTCGAAAGAGTCATCATCCTCCTCATATCGTATCGTTATCCGCAAGTGAAAGCTGAGTGAAAGCAACACTGACGGATATATGCGAACACACCCCCACCAAAAAGTTGAAAAACTTTTTATATTATTATTCTCTCCCTGAGTTTAATAATGAAACTCCAGACCCGAGATAAATGTACGGGAGTCACCATTCCCGACATCATGATGACCTTTTCCGATGTTTTTTTCGACAGGGACCACGCCAGATTTTTTAGACGTTTTATGGCAAAAAGAAGCTCGACATGGTTTTCCTGTGCGTGTGTGAATACTTTGGGGGGAAAGGTCGTAAATAAACTGAGGTGGAAGCAAAGAGAGACAAGCTTTTTATCTGCGGTGGTGGCAACTTTGAGCGACACGTGAATAGCCACCCATTTTCACCAATCATTACAGAAAAAGGCACAGGTTGTGCAACATTTTTGCTGAATTTGTCTTTCTATGAAATTCATAAGGGAACCCACGCTCGTGTTCACAGCATGAGCAGCAACATTCCTTGCTTACCGGAAAAACACAGAAGAATAACGAAAACAAATAGCGTGTATTTCTCTCTTTGAGGTCAGCAGATAGAGAAAAGGTGAAAGCAGCAGCGAAAACGCAATAAAAAAATGTAGTTCTAGTCTCTCTCAATTTTTTTAGAGAATCCCAAACCGGGACGCTGAGAGAGTAATGAAGGATACAAAACTTTCCACACAGACACACTCTAGCACACGCTGAATTAAATTCTTGTGCTGTTCCAAAAGGGAAATATGCTTTCGTTCTTCAGCATAAAAAATATCTAAATATATATTTTTCTCGACCCTCATAACGCAGTGTATCTTCTATCATTCTCTCCCACTCACTTTCTCGTGCTTTCACCTTTTCCCATTGGTTTTCGCCAATTTTGCAAAAGATGGACTGCTCTCTCTCTCTCATCCACGTGTGTGTGTGTCTGTGGTCATAAAAAGAGGTCTGCATTGATCTACAAAGCGGAAATACCATATTACGACGTGCCTTTTCTGGAGCAGAGAAAATGATCACGAAACCTCGGGAGCATCGAGCCTTTTTTACAATTTGAATGAGCGTACAGCTTTTGGGGATGAGATCCTGTTTCGTGTTCAATGCTCTGCGTGAAAAGGACTTTATTGACAGGCCAGCATAAAAAACGCGGCTCTCAGCGGTTTCCTCCATATTTTCTTTCCGAAACCGTACAGAATGAAAAAGAAAATTTCTTCGCGTGTGAGTGTGTCTGTGCATATCTGTGTGTATTTCGAACGAAAGAGCTTTTCATGTTCATAAAAAATGTATTTTGATACAGACGGAGACAGACATACGGAACAAGGAGAGATGTCTTTATCATCATCACTCACTCGCGTATGCCATAATGCTGCATAATCATCATCGTCATCGTCACTCACACCGTCGTCATCTCTCTCGTTGTGCCAATCGATTCCTGAGAATCCGGGTCGGAGCGCCATCAAATGTTGCGAACTAGTATACATTTTTTATGAAAGACAAAAAACGAAGGAGCACCAGCACAGCAGCGTCTTTTTTGGAACAGATGTGCAAAGAGAACATATTACTGAGAAAGAGCTTTGAGTCATAAACAAGTTTATGTGTGCACAAGACGACGACATTTTTGTCACTGTCAAATTTGTATTAAAGTCGAAGCTTATACACAAGAAGGTCGACGTATTTGTAAAAGTTTATGTATGAAACACTTATAAAATTTACCTTAAATTCCCTTTGTTGTTTACAGCACAACAAGCTGCGACTGCACGAGAGAGGTGATCCCGTTGTTTTATTGGGAGAAAGCAACTTTCTCTTCCGAGGACGTGAAAGGTTGACGTGGGTTAGGAAAAAAGAAGGGGACGAATAAATCGGGACAAGAATGTCGTCGGAGAACTGGTGCTTTGTCCTCAACATCATCCTCTGCCTGAGTGAGTATACCGATTTTTTTATAATCCCACTAAAAATGCAGGGCGCTAAAGGCACAAAAATAAAGTTGATAGATACGAGTTGATGTGAAGGAGCGAGTGTACCTCTATGTAATCATAAAAATGAGTTTTTATCTCTTCAAGTGTGAGTTTGTCGAGACGAGAGGGAGTAAACGAGCGGAGGAGCACTTCATCTTTAAAATGGGCTTTGCAGAGGTGCGCACATAAATGATCGTTGTTGTTTCTACTTTCCAGGAAATAAACAAGATTTTGAAGAGTTTTGTTGTGTTGCGAGAAGAAATGAAAACACTAGAGATTAAAATCTAGTGAGTTTCTCTCAAAGAAAGTAGAGAATGGCAAGAGATTTATGTGTGTCCTTGTAATCTGTTGATTTGATCACATTATTCATCATGTCTCCAGAAATGTGGAGCATACAACAAAGTGTGAGTAATCAAAGGCTAGTTTCTACCACTCCACACTGTTTATAATGGTCACCCCTTTCTCGTCGTCTTTATAACGGCTGTCACATTCAATGAAGTTTTTTTCTGCTTCACCAATTTGTTTCAGTAAAAGAGAGAAAACTGCAATAGAACTACTGTGAGGCAACCTGAAGCGAATTGATTTGATGTGATTTCGGCATCGCATGTATATAAAAACAACGTCGCTTTCTCGGTCTCGTTGCACAAAGTCAAAGAAAAAACGATATCAAACTTCAGAGAGAAAGGAGAAAGTTTCTCTCTCTTATCGATATCATTAAAGCGTGTAGAGCAACAAATGATCGCATTACGTGTGTGCTCATTCACTTTCACTCTCGGATATTTCCCCCTCTTTCACCATCGCTTTTGCACTCGAATTGCTTTTTCCGAGAAAAAAAAATACCGTTTTACCCCTTCTCTCTCTCTTTTGGTGTGTGTATCGAGCAAACAACGTTGTGATCTGAAACTAGTGAGAGAGAGAGAGAAAGGTTTCGCCGAAAGAGTTATGATTACATTTTTGAAGTGGAACGCTGCAAAAAGTTGAAAGGGAGCTGTGTCTATGTGCACACAAAGTACAAACGTAATTTTCTCTCGGTGATCAAATATATATTATGTACACAATCACAACGATGAGAGGACGATGATGATATGAGCCTCTTTTGTTCAACCCTTTCAAAAGCGAGTCACAGTTTTGCAATTCTCTCTGTGGAGTGTTGCACTCCTCGTTTTCACCACAGGGAGAAATCCTTGCCTTTACCATTATTGGTCATTGCAATGCAAAATGGGAGCTTCAACCTCCTTTGTCCAGTTTACAACCGCCGCCATACACCCAACGAACCACGACATTGGGCTTCCTTGTAATTCAGTTTTTTATTTGTTCTTGTTGAATCTCAAATATTTGCCTGATTTCCATAGCTGGTCGCAAGTAATGCAAATACATTGTCTTTATCATCAGTTTTTATGAATACACGTGTGCCCGCACACACTCTTATTGAACTTTTTGTGAGGCTTATTAAACAAAATAGAGGGGAAAATAACGCTGAGCGAGTGTTTGTCGTTTGTTTGAGTTACATACGTTTTTTATTCTGCCCACATACACAACACAATAAAAAAGACTGCAGTTTTCTGTCTCTTCCCCAATTCATCTTTTCTTCGTCGTTGTGAGTTGCAAGAATAAAAAAGAATGATAACATTTTATGCTATGAGCGCAACGGGAAGGGATAAAGAAAACTCTTGGAAATATGATACGCATATATTTTTATATGTTTTGCTCTTCTTCCTTGTGTTTTGTGTGTGTTTGTGCGTAGTAAATCCTTTGCTTTCATAATATCTCATATTTTATACGACTCCCCCATATTTTTTCTCTCCTCTCATTACAAGACAGAGAGAAAGAGTTATTCGTCTTGTCATGTTTTCCTCCTTTTTAGCAATTTGCTTTCTTTTCAGAGGAGAAACACACAACTTTTTATGGACAAAGGAATATTATTATATAAAATTTAAGGGAGCAAAAAAGGAAAAAGAAATATGTACGAATGAATCTTGTTAGTTTTGTGGAACTTCTATTATGGACCACAACGGACTCTTGTGAAGCTGAAGCTTATCCCTTTGTTTCCTCCACAAAATGTATGTGCTTTTGCTGTTGTGTGGCTGTACTATGGAAAACAAGAAGAGAAACAAAAGACATATTCTTTTGTGACGTGATGATGATGGTGGTGGTTTTGTACAAGTCTCGGGAAAATCTCTTCACGTCATCATCCTCCTCATCACGTCGTGCCACGAGCAGATAGACGAGCTGAGAAATCTTGAGCGAGAAAAATGATATCCTTCCAATATATATTTTTATATTTCAGCAAAGTTCCCTTTGTTTTCTCTTGCTGTATTCTATTACAAAATACATACTTTTTATATATTTTTGCCCTAATTGTTTTCACTTCGAGTGGCTTTTACTCACTTTTCTGTTGTGTGTGAAGAGCTTGTCTTAATTCTTGTGTTTACGCAAAACTCACGCCTTACTTTTTCCTCTTGGTTGTCAGCCTGCCAGATTTTTTTGGAGTGACCGCAAAAGCGATTATGTGTTTTTTTTAGATTTTGTATATATTTTTTAACGGGAAGTTTGTTCCAGAAATCGGGAAAAATGTGAAATATTCTCACGACTTGTCTTGTACTTTATCACGGATTACAGCATGCCCCAAAAATTTTCAGAAGCTAAAAGCTGTTGTCTGTTCAAAGAATAAAATACATTTTCATTTGACATGAGAAAACTTTGAGGAAACAAGTCTGAAGAAAAGTTTATCCACTTCACGCTCATCATCTAAATCTTTCTTGCGCTTTTTTCGTTTTGCTTGACACTTATTTACGCTAATACACTGTCAAAAAAAGAATCGACTCCCTCTGTCGTATTGATCAAAAAACAATCTGTGAAATGAGAGCAGAAAAAATGTGACAAAAAGGGAAAGCAAGAAAGAAATCGATTTTCTTCGTCTTTTAACGATTTATGTCTACTTTCTCTCCATCTCTCTCTCTCGCTGTCTTTTTAAACGTCCTTTTTCCAGTGTGTCAAGCCAGTCACCCACTTCCGTTTTTTGAAGGTGAAAAGCGTGTCGCTGCGTCGAGAGACATATTTTTTGGAAAGAAACGGAGAAACTAGAACAAGAATAGACTTTTGTGTCATACACTTCAAAGACACATGTTAGAGAACGGCGAACGGAGAGAAAAGGGTCTACTTTCTCGAAAGCATTACATTATGATCACCTTTCTCTTTCACTGAAAAGAGAGAGAGAGGCTTTAGCATTATAAACTACGGATAAATCCTCAACTCACATAAAACGACGTCTATATAGCATGTCTTGGTGTAGTGGTCGCAAGACACCGATTTTTAACACTAACACCTTTTGTAATTCACATTTAGAGGAAATCACCTTTGACCTCGCCACCACACATTTGACTCTTGGGCTTGCGAAAGAGAATAACTTATTGTCAAGAAAAAATAAGAGGAAAGAGAAAGCGCTTTTGAAATGCCTTTCTTCTCGAGTACCCAATGCGTTTTGAGATAGACAAACACATTTATTTGTGTTTGTCTGCTTTTTTGAGTCCAGATTAAATTTCACTTTTTCTCTTGCGGCTAGAGAGAGAAAGCAGAATTTATGGTATCATTCGATAAATTGCACATCATTTTTCCGTCTTCTCTCTCTCTCTCTCACGAGAAAATAATGCATGAGATGCGATGAGCTAAAACTTTTTAAGAAAGGGAAAAGAGAAAGCGAGAGAAAGCGAGCCGCAGACGAATATTGTTCTCAAGAGGGCATATATCTTGGTTTTCGAGGTGGATACATGTGAGCCTTTGCATGTAAATTGCAGTTATTGCACTTACGACGGAGAAAGAAAAAGAAGAGAAGAAAAAAAATTGGAGGAAAAATTCGGAGGTGGAATTTAAGAAGGAGTGTGTGTGAGAGAGAAAAAAATTGGGGAAGAGACTCGCGCTCCACTTCTTCTCTCTGAAATCCTCACGTGTTTTGCCTCCAAATTTCCGTGTTTACTTTCTCTCTCTGAGAAAAAAGGTGCGTAGCTTTTTTTCCGCAATAAAAACTCATTTTCTTATAGTGTGATAGTGGTTGGATAATCTTGGCGACCCGGGCAATGGTCGGGTGAAAAACAAATGGGAGGGGGTAGCGTAAAGAAAAAATGGTTTTCTAGGAAAAGGCTAATCCATTCTTAATTTAAATGAAAATGGAAAAGGTAGCACGATTTAGTTTCTCCTTTTGGAAAGGGTTAAGATTAATGTTCGCGGAGTAAGAAAAAAGATAATTTATTTTTTGTTTTCTTTGCAGGTTTCGGGGGCACAGCCCGTGTCGAGTTGGATGGTCCACAACTGACGTCAGTCCCTCCGCGAGTTTCCCACTTTTCAAATAGCGTCGGCCTGACGCTCTCCTGCGAAGGGAGGGGTCCTCCTCCATTAACCGTGCGGTGGTTGGGTCAGGGCGGGGAAGAGTTGCCGCTAATCCCAGGAATAAGGTTCGATGACATTCTTCGTTTGCTGCTTTTTAAACGGGAAAAATATATTGTCACCAGTTTGTAACCGTTTTTTCCATTCCATAAAACCTACAAAACCATCTGCGTTTAGCCCATCAGTTGCAGTGTCTTAAAAAGTGATCGATGATCCTCTTTTAACTCCCCCAAATACATACTTATGCATACATCGTCATTTTCATAGTTTATAGACTATGTTCTCTACCAAAACAAAATTTTCTTTTCAAAATGTAAGATATTTGAAAGAATAAAAACGCTTCACTTCCTCTACCTAATTTTGTATTCCAAATCGCAAAAAGAAATAGAAGAAAGTAGTTACGTTACGTATAAACTCTGGGGAAATGTGAGCCAAATGTTACTTTTTTTCTTGCTACACTCCTCCTTCGTACAAAAAAAAATCCGGAAGCGAATGTGCGAAAGTATGGGAAACCGGGCCACAAGATTTATGACACTAAACAGAAGAGGAATTTAATTTTATGACTTGCCCACCACTTCATCCACAGAGCAGACCTCCGTCTCAGCCACATTCCTCCATCTGCTTGCTCCTCAGAAAAACTGGACAGAAACTTATATCATTAGGCAAATCTTCACTTTTTTATGAGCTCCTAATAAAAAAATCCAGAGCTAGTTTAAAATGCATCTTCTCTCTAAAAAGTCATCATCAAATTTGTCTGCATTTTTATGTCTTTAAAATAGTATGCAAGGAAATGGTCGATATTCTTCTACAGATTTTTAGAACAAACCTCTCTCTTCAGCACTAAAGGGAAATTGGCTCAGTCACTTTAAAAACACGTAAACAATCCGAGCAATCCCTCCAAAGAATTTGCTTTAAAAGGAACGCCGTAAATACTCCCATTTCCATTCGGCACGCATTCAGAAGCACACATTTCTCTCTGGATACTTTCTCCTTCTTGCCGTGAATGAGTGTGGCATCTTTATCTTCTTTTTGTCGCATTGCTGTTTTCACGATGAAAAAATTATGTCAACTAAAACGTGGCGGTAGTGGTGGTCGTTGTGTCTTGTTTTTTATTTCTCTCGATTTCTCCCTATCGCTGGCTCTCCTGCAAATGCATTTGTTTTTGTGTGGTAATAAAAATTGTATGAGTGCAAATTCGCTTTCTCCATCGGTGCTTTCACTGGATGTGTGCTCTGCATAAAAATGATGTGATTCCCGTTGACGACAGTGACGCGGTGACCTACTAATGGGTGCGAGAGAAAGGGGTTAAATGTGGGGCAACCTCAGAAAACAAAGGAACTGAATGACCTTTGTACTCCAAGAAGTCTGCCATATTTCTCAAGAAAAAGGAGTTGATCTTTTATCTGGAAGTTTTCCAATTGTGTTTCTTGAAAATAACGTATGAAACATGCTTTTTCAGCTTTCTCCTCACTTTCCCTTTCGTGCGGCACTCCCGGCTGAAGTGAAGTGTGTGCGAATAACTGCCGCTTATAGCGAAAAGAAATCAAGTGGGAGAAAAGATGGGCCAATTGTTATTATTATGACTGCAGACATAGGATGATAATTTATATAGTGTGATTTCTCTCCTTGACTATTGTGTGAATAAGTACACACGTATCATCATTTTGTGTAACTTTTGTGTTTTCATAAATGCCTTCTTGTCTGTTTTTCTCGCAGGGAGCAGCTCCACAATGGATCATTGTACTTTGGTCCGTTCAAGCCGGAAGAGTACATTCCCGCGGTGCACAACGGCGAGTACCGGTGTTCCGTGACGAATGCGGTGGGCACGTTCCTTAGTCCTGTCTTTGGCGTTCGTGCAAGTACGATGATTCCTCTCCTTTCGTTTTTCCGTGTGTTAACACGAGTACTTTACGTCTTAAATTAATGTAAAGTCTTTTGTGTCTACAAAAAACGATTTTAGTCTTTCTATACCGCTATCCCCCATAGTGGCCATAATTGTGTATAACGGTCTCTTTGCAGTACGAATGGAATAGTTTACCAAACTTGTTTTATTACGTTTTACATATAAAAATATTGATCACTTGGTGGGCCACTAAAGGGAGACTAAACAATTTACAAGACGTTTATTATTATGCTTTCCCTTTCCCTTTTCTACGAGATAAATCGCTCCAGTAAACATCGTCAATGACGATACGATGATGGTGATGCTTTTCTGAGACTTTTCATGCCGCTCACTTTGGTAGTGTCAGAGCACTCTTTTCTTTTTTCCGTCTTTCTCCACTCCCAGCGATTTCCTCCAACCGTTTTTCTTCCTTATTAGCAATAACGCCAGTGTACACACAAGTCGTTGGCTGGTGTTTTTTCCCACGACTGGCTTTCTCCGATAAAAGGCTACTCTCCGCTCTCGTTCTTTTTTCTCTCAAAAAATAAAT
>JAHZMW010004016.1:0-49541 GCA_027743745.1 Alloscopus bannaensis
CCCAGCAGTAATAATGATGACCACATCCCGGCACTAGCCTATCCCGGTTATGAACGGCGGGTTAATGAAAGAAAAATTTGAACCTATTTTATATTTGTTTGACAGACCTTATATATCGTATAAGATCCGCATTTTTGGAATGTCTCAATGATTGGAAATTTTGGGATTGAGCCGAGTATAAGAAATACGGCGGTTGTGCTCTTTCTTTCTTGGCTAAAAATTGAGAATTTGAGACATGATTCAATCTAATAAATTCCACTCGAAAACTGCTGCACGCTGATTAGAAAAGTACGCTTTCATGAATTATGAATACGTCTTTCCTTATTATAACGTTGATGTCTACAAAAGCACGACATACGACAAGAGTCAATATTTTTTCGTATCATACGAGTTAACTTCCTTTTCAAGTAAGTACAATTAACAGATGAAGTAAGGTGTGCGAGCTTTTTAAAAAATGTAATCACAATCAGGCAATATATGAAAAAAAGTGAATTACACAAAGCAGTATTGTTAGCTTTCTATCTGAACCACATCATCAGAATCGAGATGAACAAGAAGTAGGAGCTTTTTTGCTAATGAAAGCTAACAAAGGACAAAACAGATTTTCCTACAAATATCCCAAATTAATTTTAGTGCAAATAGAGAACGACTAATTATAAAAATTTTCTTGAGTATAAATATGATGCCTTCGGTGACCGGTAGACTAGAATCCCTCGTTCATTTCCTTACTTTAATTAAAATGTCGTCGATTTCAAAGAATATTGACAGAACCCAATAATATATAAATCTGACACAAACTGCAGCAATATAAAATATTGGCGCAATGTTTAATCAATACAACGATTTTTTAAAGAAAGAAAAGGTGATCAGGCGCCATACAACGGTTTTTAAAAGGGTTTCAAACTATTGCTACAAAAATAAAACGTCGGGTTATTTCTATATCCATCTACGGTTTTTGATCTTCATGACTGGTTCGCTTTATGCATATAAAAAAATAAAAAGTATTACATGAAGGGCCGATTTCATCTTGGAAAGAGACACTTCGTCCAACAACCACTTCACTTGCAGATGTCACTCCTCCTTCACTTGCCATGATCTCTTGACCACTTCACAAAAGTGTATTTTTTACACCACGACTATTTAAAGTTTTTAACGGATAATACGCAAGTGCTCATGTGTGTTGTAGGAAATTCTTAGTTTCCACATTACATATCGTGATCTAAGTAAGCTCGCACTTCACCAACAGACAAGAATAACCAAGAGGCCTCAGCCTTGAGAAAATCACAATCCTTTTCCATTTCTCCGTGAAATGTGTTATAGTTACAGAAAGAACAGTAGAAAACCTTAGAGATATCTTCAAAGTCACAATTTGTAAATTCTTGTCTCCCAACACAAACTGCTTCCTGGCTGCAGACAAGCGGAACAAACAATTATAAAATAACTAAAAAAAACTGTCTCCAGGTAGAAATGGTTGATCAGATTGCCCCACACTCTCAAAATCTGTCGCTGTACCAGAAGAAAAGGGGAAAATATCCCTCATTCTACACATTAGACTTTCCTTCACGTGTAATCCTTATCATGACGACAAAAGATACGTCGTTTTCTACTCCCTTGGTCTTCCTCTGAGCTGCGTGAGTGCGACCGCGTGTGGAAACGAAGATGGAAATATTGGAGCAAACATTCGGGGTGGATCGTCCCAACGGTTGGCCTTCGTCAAACGGAGAAAATTCGGAGTGGTCTCCCTTCTCAACTTTGTCCGACCCAAATCCCACTCCAAGCCAATCCGAACGGGGAATCGATCCAGAAAAGGAGAGAGAAAATACTGAAGAAAAAGCCAGCTTCTGAGTTGTGTGGCACAAGCTTGTGGACAAGCTATGGAATATTATGTGAGTTTAGAGAGTCAGCAAAAGAAGAATTCCTCCTCGATTTCTTGACGACCGTTTCAAACGCTTTCTCTCAAACCTTTGTACACATTGTCGAAATGCATTTTGGTGAAAGAGAAGAGCGACTATAACAAGAAATCACGTCCATGGCCCAGAAGAACACATTTGAAGACACGCACATCGAAAGAGAGGATATTACTCTATGTAAATTCCCAATGAATATTCACCAACTTTATTTTCCCAGAATGTACCTACACACGTATAACCACTACAATGAGACGAGGTTTTGGAACAGAGTGAATGGTTTAGCGAGTCTATTTGCATTATCCTTTATTAGAGTTGAAAAAGATTTATTGTAAAGCAAATAGGAAAAGAGGTGCGCAAAATATATTTGCGAAAGAAAAGGATAAAGAAGGGACCACATGATGATTGAAAAAATAAACTCTCTCTGATTTTGCTAATGGACTTGTTCCTCAAGATTTTCTCTATATTCGACGAAAAGGGGATAAGAAAACGGGAGTGTTTACAGTCCATTTCTTAAATGGCGTGTGTTTCAATGAAAAATATATCAGCCGTTTTCCGTTCCCCATTTTCCAGCCCTTTCTTGAACAATATGTGTGTAGGTAGTGGGCCATGCTTCTGATTGTGTGAGATTCCATTTAAGGAGTCTAACAGGGAAAATTGTTCTCATAAATTCACACAAAAAGGCTTTCATCACAATTCCAGGAGTCTCTGAACTGCTTCTCTATTCTACAGCAATGAAATGAAAATCGAAGTGATATCATCACGAGTGTGTGTCTCTGTGCATTTAAGTCGAAATGCGACTTTCTATTGGCAACTTCCACGTCAACTCCAAGTGATTAATCATGCAACCATTGATAACATGTGTGAGGCAAATGACACACAAATGTTGGGACACTTCCCTGATTCCGTGACATTTGACAGGGAACGAATGACATTATGGTTTTTGCCAAAGATGTTTTGCATTCCTTCAGTGTTCAGTGTTTGGCTTTGTGGTGGAAATAAATGGTTTCAATTTAATCGACTTGGTAGTTTTGCAAAAAAAAGTCACTTGCAAATACCAATATTTTAGTGGTTGATGTGATTTCCACCCATTTGACAAGCTGTTGTGCCCCATTTGTTTGGCTTCAACTTTCAAATATGCAAATGATATTGAAATCCATGAATACTAAAAAGTCTCCCGAGTTCTAAACTGGCCATGAGGAATAAACGCGATCCAAAACCTATACCAGTAGTTAATAAATACTTTATACTAAAATTTATACGATGCTTTCAATAATTTTTCATTCCACAAATGCACTCCTTAGCGCAGTAGTTATATATACTACTTTCAAAATGTACATTAGCCCTTCGTAACCAAGAAATATGGTTTTCGGAATTATATGCAGACAAAATTTTGTAATCACAATCCCGCAAACCTGTATTTGTATTATTGTGAACAACCTAATTATGTTGTTTTATTTCCATATTTGCATCGCTAATAAATTCGGGTTTGGTGTATACAAGAAATGCACCGCAAAACATTACCATCATTCTGTATTTATCCTATGTCATGACAAGTTCAATTATGCTAAAGTCCTCCAACCCTATATTCAAAAATGCTGAGGGGAATTCGGAAAACGTTGACGAGGAAGTGAATCCGGAGAGAAACGGAACAGGTGAATAAAATGAGCATTCCTGATGAATGTTTTACTCCCTTCAAGCTGCATTAGAGTAGCACCTGCGTTGAGCGCACGCTCAAATCCTCAAATATAGATGGCATCCATTTGTGTGGATCCACATTATTTACAAAAGCAATCAACATTATTGAGCCCCTCTTCTATGTTTCTGATTAAAAAACAGCTCAGAAACATAAATGAATATACAATACACAAGTCAAACACAATGTATCAACTCTCTCAGTCCTACGTCACGGTAATTTACACTTCATTATCACAACCGTCACAGAAATGAAAAAAAAAATATGAAAACACGAAAGCGAAGGGAATCAACCAGGACAAAACTCAACCATTATCTTTTTGATTTTCTTGTTTGCTCTTGTCAAACATTTTGAAAGAGCAGAGAGGGGACCCAAATGAAACTAGGGTTTTAAACAAAACCACGGTTTTCCATCAAATACGAAATAGAATCAAACGATTATCACTACACCTTTATACTACTAGTATATGGAAATATATTAAATAATATTTAAAAGAAACGATGACATTCTAATTAGTGGGGGCACGTCAACTTGCCAACATTTGTACAATCTACACGCATAAAATTAGAGAATATGTGAGATTAATGTTATAACTTTTGTAGTAATAACCAATGAGCAGTATTGTCATATCCACTTTTCTGGAAACTAGTAAAAATGGATGTTTTGTGAGGATATCATGCCTGAGGTTTGTCTAACTTCAGTCACGTAATCTCATTATCAAAGAGGAAGTTTTTTTTTCAGTCCAGAAAAGAGTATAAAAACTGGGCGAGTAGTACATTATTGTTTGAAACTTTTATCCCTGGACGATGTTCGCTGTTCTAATTGTGAGCCAAAGTTTCCCGTAGTGTGAAGTCAAACAACGTATTATCTTTCTCTCGCTACACTTTCTAGGACTTCCTTGATATAATATTGAAAGTAATCAAAATCAAGGAGAAAGGATCGACTTTCTGTCAACAAACCAACGATGACTACGACGGTTAGAGGAAACGAAATATCGTTCCTGCTCACTCACAAAATCCCTGGTTGTAGTTGGAAAAACTGTTTTCTCTTTCTCGTATATCTATGCGTGCACTAATATGTCTATACGGTGTCGCTTTTCATGGTGAAATTATACTTTTCCCTGCCTTCACTTTTAATGTGGAATCGTGTCGTTTTTTTTTGCCTTGATGCAAAAGTTGTAATCAACAGGGAAAAAGTTATTAATATAATGCTAACCGTCACGAGTCACGATCGCTTTCCATCACGACGAAGAAGAGTGGAAGGAATCCTCTATGAAGGTTAGTTTATACTTGTCGAAAATATTTACACTCGTTGTTTTCGTCAAACTTTGTTCCCCGTAAATGGAGAAAGGTTAGAATTTTTTTAACTCTCCTGGCTTCGTTTGTTCATGTGCACATGCGAATTTGGAACATAAAGTTCTTTGCTAGTATTTCATACGCAATAATGTGTCATTGCAAAGGCAACTTCTTTTTTTTGCTACAAACCAAATGGTTTTTGTCAATTCACAATTTTTGCAGTCAAAAGCTCATTTCGAATTAAAAAAGTAGACTTTGATGTACGCAATAGGACAGAGCCTTAAATATTAGCTTTTCACTAATTTCCGCGTTGTAATTCGATCGGATTCGTAAATGATGGTGTAAGTTCACATTGATTCCGGAAATGTGACTGTTATCAAGCATCATGACCTCTCGGAATTGTAGCGGTGACCTGATTTGCGTCATCCAAATAAAAATGGATTGTGAAAGTAGTTGTGTACACACAATTTGTCGGACTCAACAACTGTCGTACTTTTACACAAGGGAAATAAAACTGGATGGGGTATCAAGGCCGATGAAAATGATACAGAGGGAAAAGTTTTCCAGAAGAAATTCCCTAACGCTATTACGGCTAAGGTCGAGACAAAAGTTGGAAAGTCAGGTAAAAACTACTGTTTATACATTCGTCATAAAATAGGAATCGTGGAAAATGTATAAAGTTTATTGTCGTTTTTACAGAGTTCGTTTACTGCGGCCTTTGCGTGTTGTGTCTATCAACAAGGAAATTGTCGCGAAGTTGAGGAATGAATGTGGAAATAAGTTATTTCTCAATTTCACCACATCTGTGAAACCTTACGTTTATATTGTTTGCCTTCTAGTGTCTAGAATGAATGTGTTTATCTTTTTTTTACATGCTAGTAATACATTGAGCTCATTGTATTTTGAACCATCTTCCAAGAAATGGAATAAAATAAAATACTTGACTTGTTTTGATTCAGCTCATATTAAGACACGCTTTGAAACCCACCCATTTATTCAAAAAAGCCAGAAACATATTCTGTTAATTGGTACAAACAATGGACGACAGACAATTCATTCAATGTGGTTACATCATCGCAGCTGTGTATCTGCATAATATACGTTTTCATACATCATACTATTATTACTCCCAAAAGTCACTGATCAGGCACAAATTAATTGAGGTGCTTGCTACACTTCTCATTCCCTTTGTTTGCCTTTCAGAGAGACGAATTGAACTGTGGCAAATCAGTACTCAACCTTCTACCCACAAGACATAGAACTTTGCGCTTGCTTCAGTTCAGTGAGTTCGTATTACAGAGCTTAATTTAAATGATTAATGTTTCTCTCCCACAATCTCTGGGTGGCAAGACGTCAGTCTTGTGAAATTTACTAAAAAATCATCGCGAAACATTAAGTTTGAAACATAAACGTGTCACACTCCAATAATCATTGTCAGCCGTAATGACTGGTGTGTAGGCAACTTCACTTCTGCTTTTAATGAGCAATAAATGCCTACATTTGGATACAAGCAATAGGGAAAATTAATTGATACATTCATACATATACCTACATCATAAAATTGAGTGCAAATTTTGTTCTACTGTCTGTGTAAAAAATGAGGCACACTTCATCTTTCCATCATTGTAAGGGCCATGTCATTGGAGTAATTAAAAGTTTGGAGATTTATGTCTTTCGCCTTTTTATATACAAGAATAATTAATTGGGAAATCGTAAAATATTAACGCATTCCAATTAATTCATTATTAGCGCAACAGAAAGTTTTGTGTGCGAAATGAAGTTTGGTAAACGAGATTGAGGAACCACAAATAATTCAGAGAAACAGACTTCTCAAATCGTACGGTATCATGTCACCAAATTATTTGTCTCATTGTCTTCTGTTTCGAAGCAGGTAGCGTTTTGTATATGACACACATGGAGTTAACATGATATAATGCTGAGCACTCGTCCGCTTCTTCTTTTTTATTGTTGTACTCTGCCGATGATGATGTTCATCATCATTACACTTTTTATTGCTTTTTGTGCACACGTGATGCTTTTGTGAAGGAGTGTAAGGGAATAAAAACAACGTTCCTCATAACGAACGGTCGGACTCTATTGTGTTCCATTGTCCAACCGACAAACAGAAGGAAGTACAGGGGGAAATAGTTTTTAAGGTGGATGACGCGACAACGACCGGTGTGTGTTACCATTGTCGAAAATAGGGAACTCATTGCAATCGTAGTGTTCCCTCCTGAGGTGGAGAAAATGGAATGGTCTCCATACTTGGTGTCAAAAAACAAGCTTATATTTTCGCTCATCTTTTTCGCAGGAACAATTCCATTACAACTTCATATATTATAGCTGTACTCGTAGCTGGCTTTTTTGTTTTCCTCATTATTATGGATTGCATACATTAAGTTTTGCCAATGATGTGGTTTTACACACTTTTGCGGCGCGTTGTGCAGAAAATGGTACAAGCTGTATATAGAATGACGCTTTTGTGTTTCACCTTTCGATGAATGTAAGCCAACTAGCGTATGTGCACATGTGTATGCATAGGATTGAGCTGGTCAAAAAAAGGAAACCACGTAGGTAGCCAACAATCATATTATTATCATCGTCATCTCCATAATATTACTGGGCCTCTCACCATTGTTACAATTTCGTTCAAGTACGCTATACAAAAAAGTGTGAACTTTGAACACCAAGCTATGCACACTTCGTCATCCCTTGTCCTCAAAACTGGGTGTATTTTTAGTCGGCCGAAAAAAAATGTAAAAAATACAATGATGAATATGACGATGGTGATGAAGGGATGAAACAATAATGGTGTGGTGAACAAGCGTGAACAATATAAGTGAAAAGTCAGGTACAACGATATCATATTTTTTTATCCTTTTCTCTAATGAACGCTGCAGAGGGCCGTGTTTTCCTCGAACAAAAAAAAAGAAAGCAAATTGTAATGATATAATGGAGGCACATGTCTGACTCGTGTGTCCATTGTGTGAAGAGAAAGGAGCGTGTGTGCACACGTGAACTTCCAGTCTTCGGTGAGGTGTGTGCGTCGTGACGGAATGACTGATTATTGTTGCGATGCGAAGTAAAGTGTGTGACAACAGTGAGAAACGAAGGCCGTCCTCTCATCGAAGCTTCTGTTTCAGGTGTATTGTTACCCATTTTATGGAATCCTTTCTCCACACTTTCAATTTTCCGGAGATGAATGAAAAAATGCTAAAAAAATACTTGTCAAACTCGAATTCCTTATTTCCAAGAATCTTTTTTGAGTTATTAATGTTACGTAAGATGATCAACGTTTTTTTTCTGGAAATGCTGTCAAAATATTTGTAAAGAAAAATGACCTTTGAGCGAAAAAAAATGTGAAGCGACAGTTTTGCCACTATGTGCACACTCTCTGTTTGGAATGGTTTTTCAAAGTCAATATAGCACAACTACAATTCACCATTGTGAGCGATGATCACTCTCCACCAGATTACAATACAGAGTGTTGTTTGATAAGGTATATTTTTAGCAAATCATACAAATAAAAGCATTCATTCAGTAGATCATACATCTTTGTAAAGGTGCACAATGAAAGGAGTCAAACTCAACAGGAATTGTTTGGCTAAACTCAAAAGGTTGATTCACGCTGTGTCTCGCAGAGAGTGAGAGTAACAATTTTTACGAGCAAATAAATAACACAGAGAGAGAAATCCATTGAAAAAAATAAACAAGGAAGTAACGGTAGCTGAGAGGTGGTAAAGGTAGGCATATCATTAGCACTCACACAAATCCATCAGAAAAAGAGTTTTTTTCCACTCTGCAGTTGATATGACTTGGGTTTTTAATATTTTTTTTTACAAAAAAGACTTTTTTGAGAGAGAGCACCAAGTGTAATAGAAACCAGGATTTTTTTTTGGAAAAGTGTCTCGCAGTTTCAAGTGCGTGTCTCTGCTCCTCTTGACTAAGCATCTTTGACACCTGACTGAAGCTGAGAGACCCTCTGCTAGGTGGTTACGTCAAGGTCTACTTCGTTTTGCTTCGCCGACTCCATTCAATGTCGGCCTTAAAAAAGGGACCTTTTATTTGTGTCTACGTTTTTGGGGTGGATTTTGGTCTTTCTGAATTCTCTGAGTCAACATTTTTGGTTCAGCTTCTCTCCCTCTGGAAAGTTAGTGTAAATCGTCGTATCAAATATTTCTGAACCATTTTCTCAAGGTAATAAGGTCCCTCTTGTGATACGAGCTTACAATGTGTAATTTACCTCCTTTTTACCACTCCACACGTCATCAATTCTTTGGAATTTGTCTTCCGAATCGTCATCTCTCTCTCTTGTTCTGGTTACGCACAATTTGCTCAACCAAATTGTGTATAAAACGCGACCAGATTCAATTACTGTAGCAACACGTGTTTCATATGACGGAGTACGTGACAACGTGATTATTTTTTTTGTCAGAGAGTCGACATTTTTTGTTGTACTTGATTTTGCAGTAAAGTCATTCAAGGAAGCCAAGTGTTTCCCTGTAAATACTTACGCAATCTAATAAGCAGTGTGTATATTGCCTGCGACGACATTGTCGACTGACAAATCACTGACAAATCTGCGTCAACGAGACGAAATTAGTTACGGCAAATTCTTTGAGTCACTTGTCAGTGGTTCGCGTTGAAACCTAAGTGACTAATATGTTTTCCACTTCCAGGCGTCGTAAGTCACGGGAAGTGTGACCAAATATGAAGAGAAATTGTCATGTCACAAAGGATCGCAAGCGACAAGCAGAGACAATGCAAGAATAATGCCAGTTCAACTATAAAATATTCCCTTGCCCTTGGTAGCTACAAGAAAATCATGTAAAAATTTAAGTGAAATATGTTATGGAATTATAAAAAACCTTTCCAAACTGACAGAAGGTGTTCGCATTTAGAATGATGAACAAATTTAACTTGTGAGAGAGGTACATTAAAAAACGAGACTGGTTTCCATTTCAATTTTTTACGATTCGTAGAAAAGGTGTGCATTGGAATGCATCTTGTTTCTCAACGCTTGTTGAACGCTCACCTTCACAAGTCTCAAGATCAGGATCAAAACTGATTTCAAAGATTCCTTTTTCTTGTGAGATGACAACTCTGTTGTGAGTGTGCG
The DNA here is from genome assembly GCA_027743745.1 of Alloscopus bannaensis. Taxonomy (NCBI): domain Eukaryota; kingdom Metazoa; phylum Arthropoda; class Collembola; order Entomobryomorpha; family Entomobryidae; genus Alloscopus; species Alloscopus bannaensis. The sequence continues at coordinate 10,018 of JAHZMW010004016.1, forward strand.
CAGAGCAGTCAACTTTTGTCATGCATTTTTTTTTCTAAAAAAAATCTCTTGCAAATCCGATCTTGCAAATCATGGCGAAGACAAATTGAAAAGGACAAGGATACCTAGAGTAGTTAAGATGCTTTTTTAACAATAACAATTTTCTTTGCGTCTTTCTCCCTCGTGTGAAAAATAAGTTCACACTTGACACACACCATTCATATAATTTAATTATATGCTAGTTCTGTGAAGCCCTAGTCTGATCACCTTGTCTCATTAAGAGACAAAAAGGTGAGAAAAATCATTGTTGGACAATTCGTTCCTGTCCCATTCTCATGCCAGCGAAAAAGAGAGAGAGAGAGGCTCACAAAAATGTGTGCATCCATTAAGACATTTTGAACGACGCGACTTTTTTTTTCAGGAAACATTTTCCAAACCAAAAAGAAAATAAAAATCTGTCAATTTTTTACAGCCGCATCTAACCCATCACCAAAAAAAACCAGTGTTCAAGGCTCCCCCAAATTTTCACAGGTTTTATTGTGTGGTGACCAAATGTAAAGCAACCAGAGCATCACGTACGTGAATGAGGACGACACTTTGTGTCTCTGTGTCAACATTCATGATGCCTAGACAAGCCTCGAAAAGTCAAGGAGAAAATGTATTTTTATGGAAACTGACAGTGAGTAAAGTACAAAACTCTCGCTACAGTCATTTTCATTTCATTCTACATTTGACAACGTGTTCTCCACATTGAAAAGTGAATGATGCACGATAACGAGCGAATGCTGTTTATGCTGCACTTTTTTTCAACAAATCAGTACATAACGGTGATGACGATGGTGGTGTACAACAAAGTTTTGGTGGTGATAGTGCCTCGTCACATTTTCCATTAATCAAGTGTTTTCACACGGTGTGATTTCGTAAACGATGGTGGCACTCCTCATCGAAATCATCTCGTGAAAAAAGTTTGCACTTTTTCTCTGCTTCATTGGACAACTCCACTTTGAGTGTGAAACGTTACTCGAGCCTTTAATGATGGTGAGCAGCAAACAATAAATGAATTGTTGAGGAGGCTCACTGTTTCCTTGGAGGAGCACAATGTAGTGTCACATTCACACCATATCCTATATTGCCTGTTGTCTCGAAGTTTCTTCTTCCTTTCCCTTCATTTCATGCCTGATGCGATGATTGAGAAACGTCAAAAGCCAGTGAAGCACAACCAATTTGCATGTGCTCCTCTCATCCTCTCTCGTTGTCTCGACAACAACACCAGAGAGAAAAGTCAATGTCACAGTCTCAAACTGCACTTTTGTCAATTGAGAGCAGCAGATTCGCGGATTGTGTCAGTGCGCTCGCGCGCGAGTGACTGCTCTCTCTGAAACCTGACATCATGTCAAATCAGCTAATTTTTTTTTAGCAATTCATCACAATGCGAACAACTTTTGATGTACCTTGCTAGGCTCAACTTGTATTGTCAGTGACACTGCCATTTCAATTGGGTGCGTGTTACAAAAAAGGTCAGAGAAGAGACAGCGTGGCATAATGAACAAAAAAGGAGGAGTTTTCCCATTTTTTTCTTCTGATTCACATTATGATGACGACAATGATGAGGATGACTCTTAACTTCAATGAAAATGAGAGAGAAAAGTGTCGTCGAGTAGGACTGCTCAAATAGGTGTGTGATTTACTGAGCACCCTCCGTTTGAACTTGTCTGGTGACTGAGAAAAGGTGACGGTTTCGAAGAAAATGGTATGCTTACAGCAGAAGATCAAGTGTGAAAGAGAAATTGGGCTGTGCTACTTACGTTGAGTCGCGTAAGTTTCGTCGCAGCGAAATGCAGCAGAAAAATGCATTTTTTTTTCGAGTCGAAGAGCATGTTTTTCAAGATATCCGTCATTGTCGTTGTGGTCCTCGCTGAACCGGTCGTCGTGTGCAACAACAAAACCTTTCTCTGGCGTTAAGCTAATGAAGACGTGAGCCCGTCACATAGTAACTACATTGATGTATTCCTTTCCGTTTTGTGTTTTAAAATGAAAACATTGTACACCTCCCCAACCGGAAAACGCGGACTCGGTGTAATTGCCACAAATTTCGATGCGTAGCAAACAACAAACAAAAAATCCTAGTCGTAGGACTATATCGCATAAGAATATATGTAAATTAGTGTGTTTCACTACCGTCAATATTTCTGTTGAGTTTACAGTGATACCTTTAAAACTGTTTGTGGATTCATCCACAAACACACAAGTTCACTGAAATTATTTGACAAGGGGAAAAGAAAAAATGTAATTACACCAAACATCCATAAATATATCCCAAGTGCAAAAGGAAGGGTAGGAAAAAAAAACTTGGAAAAGAATGAGGGGCGAATTGCTATTGTTGAATAATGAAAGTTTTTCTCCCTCACTGCTCCCTTCTTAATTCTCTCCAACTGATCGTGAGAACTAGACCAACTGACTTGATCGAGCGAGAATTGGGAAAGAATGGCCATTTAAACACGATACATCCCTACGGTCATGGCTACAATGTAAGTCTTCACTCACACAATGATTATGATGATGATCGGCGTGGATCCCCTGAACATGAAAATTGTCAAGTTGTATTTCGCTGTCTCTCTATAAACTCATCTGGAAACGTCCTCAAATCGAAAAATTAGTTAACATGCACAAATTCGGGGAGAATGTGGCTTACTTTTTTCTCTCTGCGCACTTGTGCCAAAATAACATCCAGCTGTGTGTCTGATGATGATGTTGTCATATATAATTATAATTTCTGATATGCCACCTTCAATCATGATGATGATTAGCATCGGTATAAACCTATTCCGGAACACAATCAGATGGCTGACGGTTCTCAGTAATGTGCGTTCTTAAAATTCTTTATGCCTACAAGCATTGAGGTAGAAATGAAAATTAGGTTTGTTTAAAAAATACATATCTATACAAAGTGTATATTTTGAGGTGGGAGGAAAAGGGTTTTTTGATGATTTATGATTATGCATTCCAGGTGTGGCCAAAAGCTTCAAAACAGAAAGAGAGAGGAATAGAAAAAAAGCCAATATAGTCGACGAAACAATTTACCTGGGAGTCCAGCACCTGATACTCTATTATTATCGGTGCTAATTTACTGTAACAAAGGGATCGAATTCATTGACGACACATCATGTTGTACGTTGGTTTTTCTCGATGAGTATGACAGGATCAAGCAGAATGTGTACCTTTGGCTCAGTTTCAAGTCTACCATGTAATACATACTATTGTGTCTAGTTTATTTTGGAAAACTGAGTGAGCATTGCTTATTACATGTATATTGTGTGCGCACGAAGAATCACTCATCACGTCGTCGTCATTTCCAATATAGTTGTGTACAAGATGCACAAAATTTAGCTGACAATTTTCTTCGTCCACCTCAAAAAAGGGATGCGGTTATTTTAGAATCATTATTACATGACCTACACCTTATTTAATGTAATGCGTCATTCACAACTCACATTACCCAGTGTACAAAGCAAGATAGAAACAGCATAGGTGAATGTTTAGTGTATATATATTGCTTTACTCGATACAATCAATAATTTACCAGCCCATTATCAACGAAAGGAGCATTACCGTCAAATTGTCACCATAAACCTGCCATATAAAACAGTTGGTATCATACGTCGTGTTTTCGTTGGCAAGTCTTTGAAACAGGTTTAAGTACGAGAGTCTTGATGCACACATGCAAAATACCTTGCCAATTGACCACTTTACATTCAACAATGACTCTCTCTCAGGTTTTGCTAAAACGCAAATCTGGGTAAACAATCAGGCATAACTCCGCAATAATATTTTCTCAATACCACTAGTATTTGGACTCGTCCATCAATGACAGGTGGAGCATATATTATGCTCCAATTGAAAATGTCTTTTGAGAAAGAGTCAATTCCAATGATTCAATGACACCCTTCTTCGCCAAATAGAGAGAGCTTTTATACTCCATTTCTTGTTTGACCACAAATGACAAATTAGCATCTTTCTTCATACGCAACTCAACAACATCACACAACATGCCTCATTTTGAGAGAAGTGAGCAAGTGAATCTGTTCGTGTCGCGGAGGTAAAACAATGGATGTTTTGTGAATGTACAGTCAATTTGTGAGTAGTAGTCCGCTTTTGTGGTGAAAAGCTAATTTCTGCTTGCATTGGGAGAGAGAAACCACACAGGCAAAAACAAGAGCGAAAAACTTTTCTCAACCACGAACCCTATGATTTGTCACCACGTTCACGGAGAGTGAGAGGTGTACCTATCACAATTTGACACAGTGTGTCACACATTATTTGAGATCGAACGCCACCGAAATATCAAGGGTGCAATCATTATGGTTGCCAATATCCATCAGAGTGGCCTTCCATACATCATCAACAGCTCGTTTCGTCACCGGTAGACTTCGTACAACAAACAATTCTAAACGCACGTTCGCCAGTTATTGGGTCACACACCGCAACGATTTAAAAGGTGTGAATGTGCATTTTTCGAAGTCGCTCTTGCTCCTCTTGCTGTACCCCTTCGATTGATGTCCGTTCAACACACTTTGACCGTAATCAGCAATGACAAACAGAGAACAATGGTTCGCCATCGTGAAATTCCCGAGAAATACATTTTGAGCCAATCTTTTGAGGAGAGCAATTTCCAATGATCCTTGTTTCAGCGGAGACAATATAATCAGTACTTTGAATGACGCTGTTTAACATCCAACAGGTTCAATTGTCCTGCCTTAGCTCCTACATGACGTGTCGAGTATTATGAAATTCCTTTAAAATCAATGTTTGGCCACTTTTTTTCATTTTTGCCCATTTTTTTTTGATGGGATTGCTAAATAGGTAGTGCAAAGTGCTATTGATTTTTGTACACTTTGGAGTTCAATTTTTGTTTCTTTCATTTTCAATTCCATTACTTCTCGTAACAAATGTGATAATTTGTTCACACAAAAGGAACAGAAGAGAGAGATAATTGAGATTGAGAATGGTCCTCAGAAACCTCAGCAAGTCCATTTATTATGTAATAATTAGATCCAACAATGTTTATTGGCTGTCAAATTACAGACTATTTCAGACGAAAGTAAGGACACGTTGACGTGACTTCAGAGTTCAGTTTCCTTCTACGATTTACCACCGCTTCTTGTGGTGTGGTGGTGGAGAAGTTATCAAATCTAAAATTTAATAATAAACGCATTTGTAACGTAACACACATTCGCATCACCACAATTAGCTGACAAATGTGCAATGAGATGACCTGCTGGGGTGTCTCTGACTTATTTTTGAAACACTTTAAGATACTGCTACGCATTATTTTTTTTTGTCAAAATAGCGCGTCGAAATGGAAATGCTGATTTACATTCTCACAAATCTGAGCACTGCCTGGAACTCGTCACAACGCGAGTGTGAAAAGGTGAGACTAATAATACGTAATGAATATGAAATAATTTTTCACGTATCGATTGCACAATCAAGTGAGAATATTTTGACAGCGGAGGAGACGGTAGTAGTAATCAAGATGAGGATATAATAATCGTCATAATCAGACAGGCGAAAGGATCAAGCTTGAAGGGACCCCCACTCCATGTATACACTCTCATTTTCCTGCCGACTACTGACCTACTTCACCACAAAAAATGATTAAAATACTCGGCAAACCGAGTTTAAATAGTGTGGTCTAAATTCGTACGAGTGGAGAGATTCAGCGATTGTAATTTGCTGAAAGAATGTTTAATTTCAATTTTCCCAATTTCAAAAAGCCAACATTGTATCCACTCACCATTGGCGTGGTAAAATGTACAATGAATGTCGTCGTTGTTGCGTATGTCACTCTCTGAAAAACTACTTGAAGCAAATGCGTGAGGAAAGGATAATTGACGTTTTTGTCCCAGCTTTACGTTGCACACACGCACATTTTTAGCCTTTTCTTCCCTCCTCACCATGTTGGATAACACTTTTTTTTACCTGTATTATCATTTATAATATGCAAGTGTGTGTAATTATTTTCATATACCGTCAGATTTCCTCCCGAAGCGTAAAAAATCGTTTCATCCGTTCTTTATTCGACGAGTGAATGGGTCCACTAACCAAGTCAATACTAAAGGTTTCTCTGTGTGGATGTTTGTGTTAAATTGGCTGTGTTTTAGAGAAGGCGTGTGTACAACAAACAGGCCATCCATCAGTGGAGAAGGGGCAAAAGAAAATTTCTTATACATATGTACAATATTTTATTGTTACGTTTGAAGAAGAAAGGACGGGTTGTATGCGTGTGTGCTATGTTGATGACTCGTGCAGGTGAGTGGTGTAATGACAATTCAACTTGAGCTTGATACTAATAATGGATTTCATACTGATTTCTTTCAATTTTTATCGTCTGTTTGCCGTAGTTCCGCGACTTGACAGGACACACATGCGGTAAGGCGCGTGCACAAGATGAGACAATGGTGTGGCCTCAGCGCTTCCATTTAAGTATAAAGCTCGAAAAATATTTGTGAGGAATCATGAATTTAATTATGCTAGCACAAATTGCATTGCTGCTTGCACAAGTTACGTGTGGATACATTATTTTGCTTTTTCGTCACAAAAATCCATTTTTCTGGGCAAATCTGTATTTTTTCAACATTTTGTTTGCTTCATTTCCATGGATTTCAATTTAGCAGTTTAGTTTACATCACACATTTATAATTCATCACAATTAATTACAAACAGGCTCCGCCACAGTTGCGGACGATGCATGAGTTGCACTCCATATTTGTGAATATATACAGCAAATCCACATTTTATATCAACTTAAAGCGTATTGATGGCAATCATCTAAGCTATCCGCGTGCATAGCAAATATAATACAATGCACCAGAATAACTATTCGCATTTCTTATTCAAAGAAGCTGAATCTGATAGTGAAGAGTACAGCACAAGCATAAAATAATTTATGCAAACCCAGAACACTTTTGCTTCTTTTGGATTACGTCTTTTTTACGGATTTGCTTCTGTAACTCGAGCAATCAGATAAGACGAGATGAGAATTGTTTTTTGCAAGTCGGTGGATATATGTATGTATGTGTGTTTGCATGAGAAAAGTATAATTTGTTGAGATAAAGTCCTAAAATATACTATAAAACTGGACTGCGTAACGTAGAGTGAAGGGGGAATTCCATGCAATTTTTTATATAAAAAAAGTCACTTTAAGATTTGAGCTTGTCAAATTATTGGCATTGATATTCACAATAATCCAACGGACGTTGCAACAAACAGAAAAAATTCAAGCTAATCGAGTTGTTATTGAAAATCGATGTATTCGCCTGGCTAGTAAAACGTCAATCGGTCCAAAAGGCTTTCACGTTTACTTGCGAAGGTTAGCTCTTCATATGCAGAATATTACGTAAATTACGTCTCTACTTTTAGCATTTAATAGCAAGATGTTACATTTTTATAACACAATGTATCAAAATAAAAATACATTTTACAGAGTTACAGAGGTTGAGCTTGAAAGCCCAATCTCTGCCCACGATCTTATAACAGCGCGTCTTTGCTCAAAATTTAACTCACCGAGAGAAAGATTACGCAAAAGGGAAATGGATATTTGTATCTACACCTCTTTCTCGTAATTACAAAAAGTATAGATTCACTTTTTCGTTCGTAACGTAACAATTAAATAGTTCACATCGCGAGAAATAACAGAAACAAACCACGTTTTTTGAACATCACAGCAGAACATGGTGATCTTGGAAAAAACTTGCGCTTTTTTTCATTTATCTCATCGTAGCATTTTTATTTGTATGAAAAAGTGTACAAGCTAAGTGTGCAAGTGAGCTTGCTAACATCATCGAAATAACTCGTCGTAATAACAATAATAACAATAATCAGCACGACATGTGATGCCTTAATATTACTACACTTTTGCACATGAATGTGTGCCATACATATATCAAAGCATATCCCTACAAATACTCACTGCCGCTGAGTTAGAAAAATACCTTTTTTTTAGCTAATTGAAAAATCAGAGGCCTGCTTCAAAAATGGAGCAATAATGGAGCCGCCTATGACAAAAAGAGGAACGTTCAAAATAAATATAGAAAACTCCATTAAAACTTAATAGTAAATGTCCACGACTTGTTGAAACTGTAGCGAAATTGTTGACTAAAATGTTGTTTGGCAATACAAGCATACCCGAGCACTAAACTGTGAATGTCTTTTCTTCACAGTCTTTTTTGTGACATTTGTGCACTTCAAGTGAGATTTAAGGATAAACTGTTTGCGGGTTGCAACTGCAACCGTGTGCATTAGCAATGCACGTCGCACATGTGTCCACGTGTGTGTTTTGGCGTTGAACGGTCAGTGAAAAGAATGAGAGGATCATTGTTTTGTTGGCGTAGTCATGTCCATCACTCCCATTCATTACTAATTCCCCCTTTTCCTATCCCTCTTTTTCTCTCAAAGGCTCAGCTAATTTTCGTCTTTTGTGTGGAAAAATGTAAACTCAACAGCGACTACGTGTGTGCTCCAACTTGAAACTTGTATTTTTGTGGATAATTGCACGACGCTTGTTTTTTCTCTGGTGAGGGTCGTTGCATAATATGTAAAAAAGGAAGGATAAGAGTAGTTTGCAACCGTTTTTTCAAAGCATTGTCTTGACGAGAGTCAATACCGTTTTGATGTGTTCACTGCAATAATGCATTTTCCTTTTCATTGAACATTGACATCAACTGCCTCTGTGTCTCACTGCAGCCATTGCCATCTCTACACCACTGACCCTTTCTATTGGAATTTTTTGTTGCCAGCCCATTTTTTTAACATTGTCGTCTGTCGTTCACCGCCGCATGCGCAAATAATTGACATGGTATCATGAGTGTATTTTAAATTAAAAATTATCCCTTGAGTTGGACATCTGTACAAGTGTCCCTTGTCTGTGAGGAAATGATAAAAATAGCACTTCAATTTCGAGTGTATATTGTAGAGGGCTGCAATTATTGTACTCTCGTATGAAATTCATCTTTCCCTTACATTTACACCAAGATCACGAATTCCCTCTCTGCCTTGGATTGAAAATGTGAACAAGTTCTAGTAGTGCGATTTAGGAAGAAAAAATGATTCTCGAGATGCCCACAGGAAAGCAATAAATTATAATTTTATACCAAAAAAGAACATGCACAAATATGCAGAAATTCTTTGAGTGCGAGCATACAAAGTCTCTGTTCCCTGTAATTCATCAATGAAAGTACATATAATATGACTACCTGTGGTGGATACGAGTATGAGTTGAAAAGTGGAGGAATTTCATTGTAAAATGGATTTCATAGTGGAGCACGTGTGCCTCGTGTAATTTCGTCTCACATTTCTCTCTGTGTGTCTCAGCTTGACAATAAATTTAGCCAAGGTTTAAAAAGTGTGTAGGATATTAGTGTGTAATAATGTGAGAGAGAGAAGGAAGCTGAATTATAAGTGCAGCAGGAGAGCGCAATGGATGCTAATCAGATGCGAGTGAAATGTGACATAAATATATTGAAATTGAGTGGAGGATACACTCACACGACTTGAGAAGCCTTTGCATACCTTGTTTTCCCTAAAAAAACAGGGATAATTCTACAAAATTCTAAAGGCTCGTGCTCACGTGCTTCCATATCAGCATCGCACTATGAGCTTGAGCTATACTTGTGATATGCATAATATATGTACACACAATTGCTACAGGCGTGCTGATACGCTTGATAACAAATGATATTTTTTTCTCCCTGCCGACAGCGACTTTGATATCGGAGACTTGTCCTTTCACTTTGCTACTTGAACAGAAAAATATCAATGAAATAGTAAAAATGCTACAATTACGCCTACACCCTGAAATGCAATTGGTGTGATAGCATCTTTTCGCTCTTGTAATCTTGAGGATAAAGCGAGCATTTGTTTTTGAAAATGACGAGAGAAGTAAGGTGCACCACTACGCTTCCACCATATCCGTGAGTGGTTTTAAATAGGTAACAAGCTAAATGCAATCTAATCAATGAAATACAGAGCGACATCCCTTTTCCTGTTAGGTTTGATTGTGCTAAGACCCTAAAACCACAAACTAAAATTGTAGCAATAAGAGATGGGCTAAAGAAAAGCAACGTTGTTATTATAGTCGGCATAATAATATAAGGTGTAATCCTAAGAAAGTCGGAGCCACGATGACATTATTGTGTACGTGTGTGGCCTTTTGCAGGTTTGTCAACATTCAGGAAAAAACACGAGGTGCACAAGCTACGGAGGAGCTTACTCGCTGTCGTCTCCTCTTGACTTGTCACAGTGCGAATGTCTTTCAGTGACAATATTTATCATTCGTTTTGTGATTCTCTGATTTCAGTTTGACTACCTAATGGTACAGGTATGAACGTATGTCAAATTGACAACCATGTATATTATGTATTTCGTACATACAGTTTCCATCAAGGATATTGCATACACAATGTACATCCATGGTTTACATCCTTGATGAGAAACCTCAGTTTTCTGCAAAGTTGGGGGCTTGTGAAGAAAAGCGGAGTCGTGATCTCAACATGTCACTGTACACACGCCACTCTCAATTTCACTTCGTACTTACAGTCCTTCTTAATGACTCGCTCAGTTGACTCTACACACTCTTGACAAGGAAATGAGACTTAATCTGAGGAAACCTATTAGTACAAGCTCGTCTCTCGTGTTTGCTCATGATTTCCAACCTTTTTATTAAGATAATCTTTCAGCTCTACACCTCAAGTACGTAGCACGTGTAGTTTGTTCTCGAATCAAATAATTTTTCGTTCATCCATACGCTTATGATGCGAATGCACGAGTTTTCATTCTATTATTATCTACCTGTCGCCAGAGTCATTTTCAATTTGAGAAAAAAATTCAACCAGTATGTGAGACACATTGAGTCAATTTCATAGCTTGTAATTATTGTAGTTCGTGCCACGATGATTACGCTGTCAAAATAAAATGTCATACTCGATTCTCTCTCACTCTCTCTGAACCCTCTCTTCCGTCCGATCATCCCTCCATTCCGTACGAAACCCTTTTGAAACGAAGAGCAAAAATGGGAAGGGATGGTAGTCAAAAATACACACAACGTCACCGTCGCCGCCTCAATTTAGACGAGTTTTAATTACACGACAACAAGATAAATATGAAGTGTGTGCGTCTGTTATTAATTAATACTCGATGAGATGCAACGCAATAGTGAATTATATGGAGCACAAACAGCACCTGAAAACCCGTGACATAACACGTTAGCCAGTACGTAATGACTTTGATAAACTTGAGGAACTGCGATCAGAAGACAATTAAGGGCCTCATAGAGTGTTTGCTTCATTTATTAATTTGCAAAGATGTTGAAGAAAAACACGGCAGTTTGCGATATCGAGAAGACATGATTATCTCTCTCATTTATTGCTCCGCTCATATCTCAAGATTTACACTTCATATTGCATGTCACGCTTGAGTATGCCTCATTCATTGCACTCACGGATTATCATCGCATATGAGTATACATTTTTTCCAACAAAAAACTGCTCTGTTTATGCAAAATAATAAAGGTTTTCCTATGCTCACACACATATCGCATCAATCAGCAAAAATAGCAACTTGAAAGGCAAAAGAGACCGCTTGCGCCGAGAGTATCTATATGTGATTAAAACGGGGCTTGATAATAACGAGAGTATATTTTTCCGATGATATTGCCATTATTATTGTGAGCAAATACACAACAAATGTTTTGTACTTTTTTTAAGTCTCTCGAGTGAATTCGGCGAAAAAAATAATTGCATGCTGCACTTCTCAGTCGACTACACATCTTTTATGTTGTGTCTACAAAGTGACGCAAAAAAATTGAGATGAAATATAAAAAACGTTGCAAGTATACAGAAAAGACATTACCGCTTCCCTACCTCTAGTATATATTTATGTTGCATTTGCATCATAAAGAGTATGAGTCAATGTGCTCACTGCTGTAATTACACGAGATAATTTTTTTAAGTTTAGCTTGAAACAAGTTGACACTTTTACCAAAATGTTTTGAGACAAACTGATAAACTCAGGTAACGGGACTGAAATCAGTGAGAAAGGAAAAGAATCAAAGATTTTGTAGTGCCTCAACAAAAATCCTAAGTGATCATATTTTTAGGGTGTAATTGCCGCAAGCCCAAAACGAAATGCAATTCTGAAGAAATCACACTCTCAAATCTCTCTGGGTGATTCAACAGTCATCATCATTGATTATCAAATAGCTTCAACTCATAATCATTCTTGTTGGGAGTCAAAGTGAATTTCTTGAGGTTTCGTTCAGCACATTACACACAATGTGAGGTTGGTGAGGTGATGATGAGATGATGATAATGATGGTCTTATGTTGACCCAATTTCTTCCACGGAAATGGATGAGTGGCAAAATCATGAAAAATTATACAGATTTCGCAGAGCTCCTACAATTTTATGACCTCCACAATAAAATCCTTCCAAGGGGAGATGAAGAAAAGCCAAAGTTGATTTGGACGCGTGATACCAGTCCGTGATCTCCTTCGAGATTTATCTGATTTCTGTGTGGAAACATGGTACATTTTTCAAAAAATGATGCAATGCTTAAACAAAAAGAAGGTGATCCCGAGTCAACCAGTACAGGCCAGGATTGTATCAGGTACAAGCCAGCGAAAACATCGTAAAATCTTGAGGAATGCATTGAAATGGCTCATTCGTAATCAAATGACTCCTCGACGCTGGGATCATAAAAAGTTGTATTTGGAGCCTTCAAAAATTTATGTTGCCTTTATAGTTCAGTGGAGCAGTTCCAGGCAAAATATCAAGCTTCAAAATTTCCACAAAGGATTTTTTTCAAAAAATTTATAATCAAGTCGGAAACTCGGTGATAAACTCGTTTACAAACAGGGAGAGAAGGATCACTCAAAATTCAATAAATCAAGCTCGTTGCAAAACTTGTTTCAGTAAACGTCATATTATGCGAGAGTTTACACAAATATTTTTGTACTCGCCACCTTATCACAAATCTTCTAAGGAAGACGCTACAGTATTTACATTCAAGCCGTGCAAGTGCTGAACAACAGAGGAGCACGGAGCAATTCTATAATTACTTCAGCAAGTTTCTAAAAAAATGCGAGTTAATTGCATTCTAGTTTTCTAAGAATTAACAAGGTGCACGGAATATTCGTAAAGGTTTTCCCTCAATAAAGACAACACGTCCTGCTCCATGGTGTGAATAAAATGTGCTGAAGAGAATGCATCGCTGACCACAAGTTGGTGGAAACACGTATTTGTTTAACTTGTCTTAGACGAGAGTTTCTGATGGGAACTCAAAACCGTAACTAATTCTAAAAGAATTTTGTTGTCTCAACATGTTTGCATACAAACTTCTCTCTCATATAGATCTTGTTCAAAAAGATCAAACTGATTCCAGAATCGAACTGGTACATCAAAACGAATGTTTGCACAAATCTTTCCCTCTGCTCACACTATTGTCCATCAATGCAAGATTACAAATGGATATTGTTGAGAAGAATCTTTTTTTAAAAAAATCATCAGTATTGTATAAAGATTCACAGTGCTCTCACGGTCACATGGTGTGTAACGTTACAGCGCTTGTTTGCTCTGCAAGTGCTAAATATTTATGAAGTTATGCATCACAATCTCACTAAATACATACTATTTATTTATCTCGTGTGATCAAGATATCTCATTCATTTTTCCCTATCGTTCTCTACACTCCTCCTCGTTGTGTGCGTGGGTACGAAATATGTTTGTATACTCCAGACGAAGATGGCTGATTGTGGTTTATGTGTCAGTGAAAATGTTGCTTCAACATTTTCATTAAACCCTGCTCCCCCACCACTTCCTGAAGCTACTCTAGCAACCTTTACAAACTGAGACATATGTTCAGAAACTAAAAATTGCTATGATTAGCGTCTTTCTTGGGATTGTGCAACTCACCTACATTTTTTTAGAGGCCATGCACATGAAATGTACAGGGTTGCATTATATATGCAAACGAGTTTTATGTTTCTGGAATTGCGCAAACGAAGGAGGGGGGACGTGGAAAGATTTCTGGAAAACGTCTTTCCATCATTAAATGAGCAACTTTTGGGTACCATGGAACATTATGTATGTATGACGTGTGATTAGGGAGGAACTACACAAAAATAAATTATGCTATAAATTCCTCTGTACCTTCTGGTCCTGTTGTTGGAGCACCTGATCCAGGAGGGATTGGCGGTGCTTTCTGCAAAGTATGATGCTGTGACGAGGCTTGCATGGGTGGTTGCACATGTCCAGGGTGTGGGGATTGAGGGGACGATGGTGTGTCAGTGGTTGAGCGTGACAATAGTCCTTGTAATGGAAACTCTGATCCATTATTGCCACGAAATTCTCTCACCGACTGACAACTATTAGGAGGCTCTCAGTCTACGCTGGCCTGCACATCAACGAGGCTCCTTACATCGGTGTGTTGTGAGTGTACGGAATATATGGCTGCTGAAAAAACAGCAGCACACGAAGCACAACGGGGCACAACGACTGTGATGCTCCCGTCGAGTGAAATATGGGGTGATTAGAACACCCAAAAATGTCAGGAGACACACTCACTAGAATCAATCCAAGATCTGTTGCTGTACACAAAGTCCAGTGAAACCACGTTCGAATCAAACTCTTTTAACAACTAGATAATCCCAAGATTTACCTCTATACAAGCCTAGTATGCAATTCACAACACTTCAAAAACTACCCGTCCAGCACAACAGTTTGAGAGACCACCCGCACGACACGTGAGAATTAAGGATGTCGCACGTTAATCACATTGTACAGTTATGCGTCACACTGCGACCATAATTTACCCCTTACAACCCACTCTTGGTAACAATTCCAAACGTACAATTTCAGACAACAAGAAATTAGCTTTAAAAAAATCCGCCTGTCCTCACTGACAACACAAAAAAGAGAAAGTCCGACAAGGACGGAGTCCACACAAAAAGTCCAGCTTTCTCGCCAAAGTGAAAAGAGAAGCAGAGAAAGACACAAGTCCACACGCTCAAGTCCCTCACAGTTTTATTGGGACGAGAACACACACACCTGAGATGGGCTCACACATGAATGTATCATTTTCGTGGCGCATATATGAACGGCCGATATGACGAGAGAGAAATGAACAAGAGCAGTTCCTGAGCCTACGGTTTTGACACAAACTGAGTGAGAGGGGCACAGTCAGAGACACACCTGACTTACCTACTCGATTCCCTAACGAGAGCTGATGAAGCCGATGCCTTACATTGTCGTACCTGTGGGCCTCTTACTTTCGCACTCATTCCCTTTTTTTTAAAGCGCTTGTCAACGCTCTGTGTACGTCTACGCTAAGGAAACAACTGACAATTGTGAAGGGAGTACTCGAAGGATCTCGAGTTCGAGACACAAGCACACAAACGCGGTTTAAGCGCACACTTTGCCACACTCTAATCTTGCCACACACATGCAGACAGGATCTTGAAAGAAAACTCTGATATATATAAATGTGGAAAGGAAACGAGGAGAGAGCACGAAACTATATGACTCAGTGTTCAAGTAGCAAATGGGAAGGGTTTCGTACGCTTTTTTTGTGATCACAAATTCATTTGATAACATAACACATATTATATTACACATATCACCGTCTTCCCTTGATTCATAGACGACGTCGATGACTACTGAAAGGGCGACGCGAGAGTTGGTATACCACGCAGTTCACGGCTTCGTATCGTTTTTATGATTATTACGTGTTTACATATAATTCTCTATTATGAAGGATTTTGTAGTGAGATATTGCAAGTCATATTAATACTTGAGTATGCTTGTGTTTTCCACGTTTTTCAGAATCACACATGAACAAGTCGAGCAAACGAGCAACAATGGTATATCGAGTTTTTGTACACAGCCAACAACGACGTGGCTCAAATTTCACAAACTAAACGCGATGTTAGTGCTAACATGTAAATCACTGTGATCATATATACGTAATCTACAGAGATGCACAAATTCGTATCTACAATCCCCGATGTCTCTCAAGTTGGTAGGAGAATACTAGAAAATCTTGTGAGAAAAGGGTTGATGATGTCCTTTACAACTGTAGAGCAAGTTGAGAGAACATAATGAGTAGGAATTTATGCAAGCTTGTAGTAGGAAAAATAGTCTACAAAGGTTTCTTCTAGATTGCTCGAATTCCGTTGCACTTTTATTTTTTGAGCGTGGCAAGCATTTGTGTTTGTGTGCTCTCGACTTAATACCTGCTCAACTCAAAAAGTGTATCGATTTGAGTGAAGTCATCTTCATCGCGTCATGATCCAACACGGTCGTAAATGAATTGCAAAAAAGTTGTAAAGTCGTAAGGATGGCAATGAAAACGGTAGCGAAGCACAGAGTAGAGCGTTTAATAATGCACTCGACGAATTAGCACGGGAGAGGCGAGCAGTGTAAAGTTGCATTTGTGATAAAGACCTTTAAAACGTTGCAAGCATGTTAAACCCTCTCTCTCACACAGTAAACCACTTTTTATATGCACAACCTTTTTAATCATCATAGTCATTGTGTGCGATATGATTGTGGTTTTGATGGAGAGAGAATCTATTTAATTACACAAGATCTTCGCTGATCTCCAACATTCTCACGTCTGTGTGCTTTGTAATTTTTTATCCTCTTGAGGTGGACGAGATTGTGGAGAAAAATGCTAATTACGTTTCCAACTCGAATATTTCCTAGTTAGTTTCTAGTCTGCCTTTTTATGTTCCCAGCTAGAGCACTCATGTGGAGCTAGAAATTTTCTAAAGTTTCATCCACAGTTTTGTTCTCTCCTCACAAATAAACAATCCAACACGGAAATCGCTGAAAATATTGAGCAACAAAATGTTCCCAAAGTAGAAAAAATTCCAGCAGGAGTAATAGGTACTGTGTGTGGTACGTTTTGGAAACGGGCAGTTTGCGTAAATTGAAACGTGATAGGTGCATAATATAGACAGGTAGGGATTTGTGGAATGTAACAATTACCAGACCAGAGATGATGGGTTAAAGACAAATAAATCACAATTAACTCTTTTATGGACAAGGAGTAACAAGTTGCTACAAGACGTGGTCAGGAATTTCAATTAGGGCAGATCTCCTCATTGTTGGTTTACTCACGTTGCTGCAATTTGCCTTGCCTTGATTGTCTGTTTTTCTGCAGCGTAATTGGGAGTGAAGGAGTGTGAATGCTTTATCCTACGTTTAGACGAGTTTGTCCATTTTTTTTAGACAATTGCCACGGATTACTTTCCTCCTGTTAACACCTCAAATTTGGTCCCTGTAGTCTTCGACAAGACAACCAACAAATGGGTCAGGACGGTCAGGAATTGAAAAGGACAGTGATGATGATGAGAGTATCCACTTTTTGACAATTTTCAAGAGACACTTGTCGAGGACTTCGGCAGGTTTGAAGTAACTGTCACATTCGGTACACTTCAACGGGGCAAAACACGCATGACCATTTTCTTGAAGTGTGTGTACAGACGACAGAAGCGTTCATTTACATTTCCAATTTTTTTCTCTCTGAGCAGAGATCAACACGACACAAAATTAGCGTCCATTACACATTTCTACTCAAGTTTTGTATCCCTCACACGCCCTCCAATGAAGTCAATGTAGCGTTACATGAATTCCTTTTTTTATCTCGAAAATCTTCAACGTCCAATTGACTTTCCTGTTGTACAAGTCAATATATCACGGTAAAGTTAGTGATACCTCTCTCTCTCAACTTTATTTTTGGGCATGTCATCCTTTTCACTTGAGAGAGAGAGAGCAGAGGAAAAAAACTCTTTTAACTAAAATACTGCTATCACGAACTTTAGCTTCAGGGCCACGTAATTGAAAAGCAGAGTTTATGCTCGATTTGCTTGTTGTCCCACTAGGACATGCATGACACTCCGTCCATATCGCACTCAATCCTTTTTCTCTTTTAACACTATCGTATTTTTTTGTAGAAAAAAAACGGAACAATCTTGTGAAAAGAAAATGGCTAAGCAAAGGCATACATGTGCACAAAAATCTTTGAAGAATGTGTGAGTACCTCTGTACACCTGTAAAAGAGTTTTTTTTAGCTGGCACACACAGTTTTTTTTTCACAATGAAAAGCTC
This sequence comes from Alloscopus bannaensis, assembly GCA_027743745.1. Lineage (NCBI taxonomy): Eukaryota > Metazoa > Arthropoda > Collembola > Entomobryomorpha > Entomobryidae > Alloscopus > Alloscopus bannaensis. Next base: position 28,158 of record JAHZMW010004016.1, read on the forward strand.
AAGCCTCTCAATATGCACGCTATTATGTATCATTAGTCATTTCAAGTTTGTCGACGAGATGCAAATGACCTTAAATAAATTGACTGCTGATTGATTTTCCTTCTTGTCAGCCCTCTCCTCGACAATGTTTTAGCATGTTTGCAGTCTATTAAACTGAGCTGATCTTCAACACTTTTTCTCACACTCATTTTTTTGATGTCCACATTTTTGGACTAGATATCTCAAACTGAGAGAGAGTGCATATAAAGTTATACAAGGGACGTTCATGATGACGATACGTGCGATACTAGAGCGGTGAACAACTCAAGATCAAATTTCTTCATTGTGTCTCATTCTTTCCATCCCTGTGTGTGTGGCATTCTCGGAGGGAATTGTTCTTTGTGACGTGAACTATGTATATTTTTTATGTGGGACACAACATTTATCGTGTCTGTCCATGATCACTCTCTCTCTCTGTATTTAGTTATTGTATGAATGAACTTAATTCGATTCTGAATGATGACAGTTTTGTGACCGCGCCGCCAAGTGCGCTCCTTCAGCTGTCGTGTGCATTTTCAAATAGAGCACACAATGTGACTAATTACTCTTTTGTTTGCCAAGAAAGTCTTGAGATCTGTTTCATGTATCATTATATTATTACTTCGCCGCTTTTTTTTCAAAGAAAAGAATACCTTCATGTCAGCAACAAGACCAGACGTCCGGATTACTTATTATTTAATGAAAGCAAATTGAATAATAACGTCGACGTAATATGTGTCTATTCAGAAAAGTGACTGATTCATTAACGCACATGCCATCATCTCATGAGGCCATAATTTGAAGACAAGCTTAAGTAAATTGAAATGTCAAGAGAGAGAGAGAGAAGAAACAAGAGCTGTGAAGTGATGCCATGAATAAAATTTTGTATCATTGAATTCTCTTCCGTTTTTCAATGTAAGTGCTTCCCAAATTTTTGAAGAATTTCACTTTTCGCTCCTTCACAGAAAAACTGTATTTGTGACACTACTCAACCTGAGAGACACAATGTTTCTCTCCTTACATCATCGTCGTCGTCGTCATCCCCTTAGAGAAGAGAGTTACATATTAGAGTCATGTGAAATTGCTAGAAATGTGCAGAAAAAAGTGAAAATGTGACCAAATTTTTACTAGGCCAATGCTTGAAAACGCGGAGCCTTTTAGTGTGTATTTATTACGCTGTTAAGTGGCAATTTGGGAAACTAATTCATTTTTGCTTGAATTGCAAGTCGTTGTGAGTTGTAATGCTAATAATTTACTTGACAACATAAAATACTCTGACAGCTCAGCCTATAAATGCCCTGAATATACACCTTAAAATTTTACTCTATTTCCAGAAATGTTTGTATTTCCTTACCTCAACACAAATGCGTAGTACATAGGTATTGCAACGACGTGACTGATCAAAAGGGTGTAATATTATGATAACTTATGATTTCTAAGTAGTTACCACCTCGATGTAGAAAACACGCGTAAAAGATCTTTTCCTATATTGATACATTATGCTTATACAAATATTCCACAAATCTTGAGTATGTCTTTATATATTGACTACGTTTTTATTTTGTAAACGTTATTGTGTGTTTTTTGCATGGATTTGTCTTTACCCACGAAGATTACGATGATGATGATGGGAGCTGGCGTGAAAATGGTTTTCCTCGAAATCTATGAATCCCCCTCAAAAAATGTGATTACCACAAAGTGAAGAAAAAACAATTACCAGGTGGTTGTGGCTTCGTGATGAGAGTACACAGCGAGATGTAGGTGTCATTAAATCATGCCCTCAGCGGAGCACACGTACAACACGGTTACATTGTCACAGAAAAGTCAACTTTTCCTACATTTTCGTATGCGTACCCAAAAAACGCGCAGGGTTGAAAATGCGCTTCCCTATAGTCGTCATTGCCAAACGAAGCTTAGCAGAAGCTCTGATATACACAGAGCCAACAAGCATAATAATCATATTCATAACTAATGTTTTACTCTCCTTCTGGTAATATATGTAACTCCGTGTTTGTTTTTTCTGTGTGTTCTCCTCATGTTTTACACGGAGAAAAGAAAGTAGGTGTCAATACGTTTTAATTACAGTGATTGTGTGACGTTACATATTTACAGAGTTGCCCATTATATTATCCATTCTTAACAAATGTTTTCCGGTTCTTTTGTGTGTTTGACTGAGGCTATTGTCATTATTATATAAATGAAAATGATCGTAAAAAGAGTTTTGTTTTAATGGATGCAGAGCAGAGTGCTGCAAAGCTTTCTAAATGGGAAAAGTCGTCATAACTCATCGGCCAAAAAACGAAGTTTTGGGCGACGGCAAGCAACAATGAAGAGTTTAGAGAAGGTTTTTTATGATCTCTCAAGCAGTATCGCTGTTGTAATTACCTTCAACACAAGTGTCAATTGGTCTACTGTAAAATGACGAAATGGTGCATTTCCGTTTTCCTGAAAAACGTCTTTCACAACGGAACCTCTTGTTTGATTTTTTTTTGCACTTGCTGTGTTTCTCTGCTTTTGTCACACAAAACCAGAGACAATGAAGGCAGGAAAAAATATCTGAAGGTCTTCTGTCTGTTGCTTTGATGTTTCCAAAAATATCTACCTTTTTCATCTTGTATTTGCGCAAAAATCCTTCGCTCAGGTCGTCACACATAAATGCGAAGATGTAGGTATCAAATACATTTGTATGTACGAAGGTATGCTCAAATTTTTATCCAAGTGTGGCAACATCAAATTAGTCAACGAATCACTTGTCACAATGGAGAGGAAGCAGAGAGAGAGAGAGAGAGAGAGAGAACGAAGAAAAAACTGCCAAATTCCGGATTCTTTGATTATACCCAATCATTTGAGCTGAACAAAAGTGTCATTTGAAACACAAAATAACGCTCTCAGCTTCCTTTCAGCGTCTCGTGGAGGACAAGGTGACACAAGCTTAATGCCTCTCTAGTGTGTGGTGTGTTGCTCACAACAAAAGGCCTGTGGTTAGGAAAACACTTGAGACGTACTCAACAAATGTAGATATGTGTTTTACTGAGGGGCTAAAAATTTGATGCACTTTTTCAATAGAGATTCCGGCGAGTAGAAGTTTGTAAGAAATATTATGATATTTATATAAATACAATGTGTACACACATGCATTCCTTTTACATTTAAATGTAAGTTTGTGCTCGACCCGCACAAAATTTGGGAGCTCAAGCTCTCCTCTAAAACAAGGCATGAAAAATTTGAGTCTTCACATTAATCTACGTAGACAGACACACGCTGTTTCTGTATTGTTGCTGCATTTTTTACATCTCTTTACCCAAAAATAGTTCTCCATCAGCCTTCACGGTTCGATGCCTGCTTACAACATGTACTCTCCTGCTTCTTTCACACTTTTATCATTTATATGTATACCAAATAATATATACTTGTTATAGTATGTATATGAGGTTAATGTGATGGTTCTGGATTCCAAAAATTAATTTATCACGCTCACCATTTCTTGGCAAAACCTGCTACATTTTCCCACCGTCTCTTTGTCAGAAGAAACGGGAGCAAGTCTAAAGATTAAATTCTTAGCTGTCTTCCCTGTAAGGATGGTAGTATCCATGCAAATTTGCATAGTAATTTTGTTTTGAAATATGGCAGACAAATAGTGAGCAAACTGATCTCGCAAATTACAGTACACAGCGTTTGTGTACCAACACCTACAACACTTATTTAAAGCCGCATTGTTACGTCGTCATTGTTGACATCAAGAATTCCCCAAACTTGTCGAGATTCTTGTCAACCACAGAGTGAGAATGACTGGCTGGAAAGTATCTCAACACTCAAGAGAGCCTTGTAGCTGTTCTTCGACGCAATCCAAAAACTCAAAAACGTTGGAGTGATCGGACAGGAAGTGAGTACGAGACGTACATTATTATACGTGACTATCCATGAACGACAGGTTTAATCTCAAGTTTAAAAATAATAATCACGACGCTTACCATAATTCACAGGCGTACACTTACACACACTCAATAAAGCATATCCACCACCATTTCTTAACACACTTATCTCCCAAAAAAATGGGAAAGATTAAGCCATTACTTTGAATCATTGTGGTCTCACATTGACATTGTGTCTTGATATTTCGCGAGTGTTTTAAGCTTTGGTACATTTGCTCGAAAATGCGTTTCCCTTCTCAGCATATTCTCAATGACCGAGAGAATGTTGTACTAGTCATTCTTCAATCCTTTGGGAAGCATGTACATAGTGTGCCGATGCATATTTTGGGGTATTTGGTGCGGGTTCTTATAATGTCTCAAAGAACTCACTTCAAGCAACCACTCACCACGAAAAAAAACGTTTGAATATATATAAAATGCTTCGTGAGTCGTGATTTTCCATTGACTTGTATATGCAATAGCTACGGGTCATAAGAACTTAAGCCTGCAACTTTTTAACCGTTGTTATCGAAGACGAACAAGTTTGGCATTGATCACCACTGATCATTGTTTTTCAATAAAAGATCACTTGCCAATTTGCATTTTTTACGAGTTTCAAGGCCATCCCAAAGGCGAGAGGTAGATTTGCAGTAATTTTGGAAAAATTCGATGTTTTCCTATTTTAAGACGTAGTTTTGCGTAAGCAGTAATGATTTCCTATCATCACACAAAATTATCGTGTGACATCCGGCAATTTTTTCAAATCTGAGTAGGTGTTCAATGTGTGACATTGTCGTTTGTGGTTTATCAATAAAAACTTATCTTTAACTGACCCACCTTCAGGAACGCCATTTCGGAAAACAACGGCATGACAGCCACAAACCCTAATCGTGAAGTTGGAGACACCTTTTTTTTTAAATAAAAAAGATACACAAAATCCTTACCCTTGGCCATTGAGAATGACGTGCGAATTGTGAATTGCAAAGCTGGGCAAATCGTGCTCATATTATCGGTATTACTAAAAGCGTATAAACGCTCCAAACAGAATTGTAGTCGCGGCCTTTCAATGCTTAGACACGATGAGTCTTATAATACAGCGCTTTCCGATACGGGCAGAAAAATGCGAGTTTTGTCGTCGTCGTATTTTTACAACCTCCAACAACGGTCGCCTTCCTCCATTTATGCAGTTACCTACACCGTCCCTTTATGCTCACACTTGATAGCATTCCGCATTAATCGTTTCCGATGCCGAGAGTGTCTTCATCTCTCTGTCCCTTTTACTCCCTTTGTAGACAACATTAAAACAATCCATTGCTCGTGATTTTATTGCACAGACTGACCTCAATAAGCGATCACAAGAATAATGTATTTTCTTTGAGACAGAGAAATTGTGAATGAATGTCAGGGAATACACGTCGAGACGATTAGTGCTCAAAAGGATAGGAAAACAAGATAAATGGAAGGACGAAGCGAAAAAATCTGGTGTGCTCTACAAGCTTGATGATATTCTGGTGAATAATTAAATTTAATGTATTTTAGGCCTACTCCCGTATTAAGGGATGCATCGACACTCGCTGGTAACACAAAGACACCAGCCCGGTTTCCTGGAAATTTAATTGGACGCAATTCGAAAAAGGGTTACTATACGTATACCAAGAAAACGGTGAATTCCTCCGACAGATAGAGAAGAGAGGGTTTTTCGTACCCTATGAAAATATAATATTTTGTGTGTTGACCGAAAGAGTTTTTTCCCCTGATTTTTTTCCTGGAAAAGATGAATGCGATGGACGACATGGAGACACTCTCAACGTTGGAGTTTTGTAGCATCAAAGTAGAAAAAAATGACAAGGAAATAGCAAAAATCGTGTGGCCGTCGTCATGTGTAATCTCATGTTTCAACACTCATTCACATTGTTGTTAGACACATAATCCACAATCTACTTTCCGTGATGAGTATTGATCAAACTACAGATCTTCAGGCACATACACCTTGATATAATATAGTTTCTTATAGATGATGCCTAACAACATTTTCATCGATTTCTCTGGCTCTCTTGCAGTGAAATTCTGTCGTCCATTATTGACTCGCGTTGTTACATACTTTGCTTTTACTGGTGAATGGAAAAAGTCATAATTTGTTTTCTCTTTGAACACTTTGCCGTAATGAGGTGACATTATTAGGGGATTCCGACTGTGTCCACGTCATGATATACAGAGTGTATTCCAGTTTTTTTTTGTAAAAAAAAAGAACTTACAGCTTTGTCGAGATTTTAATTAGTAAAAACCGGCCCAATGTGGTTAGCAAAGGGTGGCAAGAATAAACTTTTGGCCGACGGCTTCCACACGTTGTGAAATAATGGGAACAGATAGAGAAAATTCGAGAAGGCACAACCTTCACCAAAGTCCTTGGCTTGACTTTTACTGCGTTTACAAATCTTCACGAAATCCATGTACATAATCTAATATATCAGTATATGCTTTTTTGAATTGCACACGCTACTCTAGTGTAATATGATGATGATGATGATGATTACTAGTAGATAGACGTTGGGGAGAAATATCGTAGATTTTTGTGCAATGAACCGCACATGGCCCATTAGTAAAACGTACACACGATGATTTTTTGGACAAAAGTCCTCCCGGTTTTGCTGATATGGAAGGTCAACACTCAACACCAATTTTAGCTTAGATGAAGTCCACCGATAACCGTAGAGGGAGGGTGGGGGGTGTGGGCTTGAACATGCTCATCACCATCCATGTTTTACATGTGAGAGTGTGTGACATATTGACGTGAATCATCGAATACACACACCATTTCCGGCACATTATTACCTCCACCGTTTCACAGACAGCAGTCATCCCCACCTCACCACTCTAACTCGCGACTGAATGCACCAATAATTTCATTTCTCATGGAATGATTTCTCCAGAGGTTGAGAAGGAGGCGTAGAATTTACAAAACCCGATGAGAAAACCATTAAATTGTGCATCCAAGAACACAGGCTAAAAATGTACGTGCTTCCTATACACTGCAGAAATTAATATAATCATCTTCCCCCGTGTGTGCACACACTGCACACTGGAAAAGTCGAAAATCGGTATGATTGCTAAAGTGTGCGGCTGGATTACCTGTGAGGCACGTGTATGAGTTTGACATAAAAATCATGATTGCTCCTCTTCATGAAATATTACCCCTCACCCCCGCACGTCTGTCTTGCCTCCATGTCAATTGCAATCGTGATTACAGATTTGACCAATAATCGAATTGTCTCTGTTCAACAACCCCCATAGAAAAAATGGCGCATACAAGAATACAAGTAAAACGGATTAAAAAATATGAGTCAAAATGAGTTTGAAAAATATTTACAGCAATTTAATCCCCTGGACTTTCCACGTCTCGTTGAAATATGTCAACAATATCTAACGCGTATCTGCTGACGTGATAAAACGACGGATATTTCAAAGTTCACGTAGTACAACGCTTTGTTTGCTAAATCCATTTCATTTATATGTTTTCCCATTAAATAGCACGAGAAGAGGTCATCCCAAAACTGCAAACTCGAACACAGCATGAGGAACTTGGGCGTATTATGTCGTGTGTGCTGTGACATCAGGGTTAAACGCTCCAAGAATGTTGACGTACTTACAATGTCCCATGTTCATTGTTGAAGAAACGTTTTTTACACTCACCTTTGGCTTGACAGGTTGACCCCGTGCATTAAGTTCATGAAACCGGTGATTACCACATATTACATGCTACACATACCATCCATACAGTGAGTAATGTGTGTCCTGTACACATACACGTACGTAATAATAATTTCCTCTGAGTGCGGGCGAGAGACTAGACTCCCAACTTTTCTCACGTATTCAACCATGTCTGTGTGTGTGGCACAACTCAAATTATTTTTGAACTTCCAGTTGCCTTTTAGTTACGTACTCGACTGCATCATAGTCTCATGTCTCATGCAAGAAGAAAACTATGAGAACAAACCACACATTATTTTCGCTGGTTGTCAGTTTACAGGATGATGATGATGACTCTTTTCAGTTTCTCCATATAAGGTGTACTCCCAACTTACTGCACTTTCCTTCTAACTAAATTAGGAGTGTATATTTAGCACCTCTCTGTTCCCGGTTCGCTTATTTTTTTTGGCATGAAAACGGTGACGTGCAATGCCGCAATTGAAAAAGACCTATTATATAAGCCTCAAGAAAGGAGCTCCAGAGAGGGAATACATATTCCATCAGTGTTTATTAGCACACAAAGGATTTTCGAGAGAGGCATATTTTTCAATCAAAGCTCTTTAAATTCTCTCTGCTCACCGTCATCAGCGTCACTCCCCGTAAAAAAATCCGCAATAATGGCCCATGCGCACCTACTTTAGGCACATCAACCCGGTGCTCAGGATCTCTCGCCTCGTCATCCTCTCTGTGGCCGAGAATAATTACTCGCAACTGCTAATTTAAATGGTAATTTCATGCACATGAATAAGTATTTCTCATTCTCCCACCTCTACACTTTGAGACGACCACTTTGGAAGAGGCTATTCACACTGTTGTCATTTTTTCTCTCGATTGGCTTTCATCCACTCTGAAAACATCAAGTCCACACCCGCCCGTGTGTATTGGAGTGGCGGATTGGAGTAGTGGATGAGGGTAGAAAAGTTATATCTTGTCTGTGTGCATTTCAAATGGACTAAAGCAAACACACTGGGGCCGAGGGAAAAATGCAAACAAGTCTTGAGGACGATTCAATTCTAACTTGTGTAGCATTTTTGTACCGTCGTTGTATTCAACTCGTCTCACGAACGAGGTATACACGAGAAACAGTCTTCGTCTCGCGTTGTCGGGATTTTTTTCTCTATTGTGAGATACGAATCAATGAACCTTGCAAATTCCGCCGCCGTTCATTGCATTGCCCACAAACAAATAAATGTACAGAGAGAAAGATGATTACATAGAGTGATGCCGTCACGGCTGTAAAGTAACACTGTTATGTCAATTTTTTTAGGATAACTTATCATCATCATCATTCACTTTGCTTTGCAAAATGTGTAATATGATGATTGCATTGGGATGCCACCCGCTTTTTTCGTCGGTATGAAACCTCTCTTTAGAATAGCAGGCTTTTAAAGAAAAAAAATGTCGACAAAGTTTGCGTTTCTTGTGAATGGGAAAATACGAGATAAGGCACACACAAACAGAGTACAACGCGAAAAGCCGGTGGATTACTATTTATGCAGAACACATCAAGGTCGCCCAATTATGTTTTTGGCAAATTGAGCCTCCTTCTTTGTCCATCTCATGTACATACGTCTAGAAGTTAAAAGAAAAGATAAAGCTTGGGAAAACAAGCCTTTGTCTAATCATCGTATAACACACAACGTAAATTTGTAAGCCTTTCTCTCTTGAAATTGGCGAACTCGATGGATTTACATATTTGGGTATTTTGGGGCTTCTACGTACGATAGGACTGAAGACGGACAAAATAATCTCGTATGAATCCTTATTTATCTTGTACTCCTCGCTAGTCATGCGCATCGCAGTTTTTTTGAAGACCTGAAAAATCGGTTTCAAAGTACAAAAATGTATAATCCTTCGCTTAGTTTTCTACGTTATCAGCAACCAGCGTGGTAAAGTGGTGCCTAACCAAGTCATGTTTTTTTACTACAGAGTTCATAGTCTTCACTTGTGTATTTGTGCGTTTGTTGATAAATGGAGGGAAATCAACGATATTCATACAAATGCCCTGTCCAGAGCTGTGTTGCTTCAATTAATTTGATTGCGAATCTCACAATAAATATTTTGATAACTCTGGCGATTGTTGTGTAAAAAGCAATTTTGGAAACGGTGGGAAAATCCATTCTCTCTTGTTCAGCAAACACGCATTTCAATATCGAGGTGTCAGAAAGTGGTGTAGCTAATAAATAATATTTTTCCAGCTCTCAGCTCTGAGCGTTTTCAGCTTGTGTCGACAAGGTTCGTATGTATCAAAAGTAGAGGAACAGTGAAACCCACAGCAACTCACTGACCCTGAACTTGATCCAGTAAATTGTCAGTGTCTAATATTACTTTAGCGTGCAGCAGGCATTTTATTAACTCCGTTTTTTGCATCTCTCTATCCGCTCTCTGAAACCCAAATTTTCAATATGGAAATGCTGCTGTTATGTGGTCATGTTGGAAAATAATAATAATACGTTAACTAGAAGCTTATATGTGCGCTGCTAAAATGAGTAGCTTTTAGATTGAGTCGGGATATCTTCTGTTTTTAACCTCCTCAATGGATTTTTGAAGCGGATCACTCAATTGTAATGAAGGGAAAGCCTAAATCTAGTTTATAATCGGTGAAATAATCGAATTCGCTCATACTACAAGGCGTCCGTGTCAGAATGACAAATTTAAGAGAATGAAACGACTATTTAGCAAGAAGAACCTGAAAGTCGTGAATTTGTGTTCTTTTTGATTAGATACTAATTTTACTCGACTTCCCATTTTACCATTGAACCTAAGTGAGTTAATGTTAGCGTCAGTTGAGCTAATCAATTAAGGTCAGGTATTTATTTGGCGAGGGAATTCATCACCACGGTTAGATCTGATTTTTATGATGAATATGTGCTTTGTTGATGTTTTAAGGTTACCCTTATACCATCTTTAGCTTTCCACTGGTTTTCGTGTACACCATGACTTCGCCATGGGAAAATGGTGATAAAAGAATAAAGAAATAAGACGAATCAGCACAAAACAAAAGGTTAGAATGCAACCGTACACAAAAGCTATGCCTGTTTTATTGAAAACCTTGTCTCTTTCAATTAAACTCTTGTTTTTTTTCCGAAGCGGAGTGCAGTTCCTACAGGTTTATTCACTTTTTTTGCGATCATCCAAAACTAAAAGAACAACAATAACAATTTTTTTTGAAAACAACAGCAGGTGTACTAGATAGAATAATATGTAGAACAGAATTGTAGAAGTTTAACGCGATCGTGTCTCCAGCATCCAGCACAAAGGTTTGCATCGTCTTCATAAGTTTCACACGACAAAAATTCATTTGCTAAACAAAATGATCAACAAATGCCTGGATCAGAGTTTAAGAAATAACAGTGCGAACAACAACTTGTTAAAGACGTACTCAAACATGTAAATGTACAGATATACTCCTAAATTGTCTCAGCGTAACTGCGTATTCCTTTTTATGACTAATTACCTGTTCACCTCTTAACCTATCCTGAGCCGAAACATTTTTGTTTTTCTCATTCCAATCTCCTTTCTACATTTGAACGCAGAAATGAAATTTTCCGTCAGTACACAAAATGTGAAAGAGATGTAATCCTCATCACTACACCCAGCATATAGAACTTTTGTACCATTGTTGTGAATTATTCGAAAGATGCACGCACACAATACGAATCCCCAGAGGAATTTTCCCATGACCTGATAATCATGATGGTTTCGTACAATTTTCCCTCATCAAGCTCACTTGCGAAAGTGAGCCCAGGGAAAAGTCATCGGAAATCAGGGTGCATGTTGGAGTTGTGTATGCATGTATACTAAAATATGTCAATCATAAGGGATTGTAGGAAACAATTCACCTCCTCGATTCTCTCACTTTATTATCCTTCATGTGACTCTTAAACTTCAGTAGCACATATACCCTTGGTGACGTACTGAAGATTTGTATTGCTTTAGGTCCACGTATGCCTGGAACTGTCTCACTTTTTACAAATATTGGCAGCTCTCTGTTTCAAACGGTTTTTACCAGAACATTAACATCCGAATTTGTTGGCACTACATTTCAGCAAATTGTGAAAAAAACCGATGTTAACCATCGAAGGATTTGAAACAGCATTATAGGATACGACGACAAAAAAACTCGAGTCCTTTTTATTTTCACGATGTGCAAACCAAACTATTGTAGTTAGCTTCAACGATATGGAATATGGTATTGATTTTATTACAGCTAAGAAATGGAATTAATAAGCTTTCTCATGCTTCATGATACCTTGCCATATCACTGCCTCGATTGGATGACCACTTCGACTCCAGAGTAGACTGACAGGTATTTATTATCCAACAAACCTTGTCCCAAGCCAAATCTTCACTTGTTATTATCTCTCTCTCTCTCCTGCTGAAGAAAATATCCAGTGACGCCGTTAATTTGCAATGACATGCAAATTTTTCATTCAACGAGAGGGAACGGCGGAAAAAACCATGTGCATTTTTATGTACAACAATGCAACTCGTTTCTTCAAGACTGAGATTGATTTAATAGAGGCAATTTTATGAAAGATATCAATCTTGCCACTGGCTCAAAACGACGTATAATAGAGAATCTCTTCAAGTCTTGATCTGGTTTGAGACAAATCGTTATATTGAAGTGAAACAACTACTGTTTTTTTAATAGTGAGTGGACATCATTGGGGGAACACGAAAGTCATGGCCAAGGTCCATTTCACCTTGTCTCCTCTCCATTCTAATGTCAAACATAAAGAATGGAACAATTGTAGAATGTTTCGTGTTGTGTGCATTCCACCACTATTGCGTACCATGATGGATGCAGATTTCCATTATTGATTGCGCACATAGTGGCGAACGATTAAAATTCTTCCTCCGTGTAAAACCCTCTGCCGTCTGTCCCAAGATTTGACAGAGAACACGAGAAGTGAGCGTATAAGGAATGGGATAATATAAGGCTGTCACAAGCCAATCCATTGAGCTCCGTTGTAAAACTAAAAGTCAAAGCTTCGCAAACAGTATTTCTCATTACATCTTGTCAAAAAAATGGGAAGTTGTGCTTTGACGTAGTATTATGCCTTGTATTTTCTGATTTATCTAAGAAAATTATAGGACAGGCTATGTTTAGTGGATAAATGAGGTATTTCGACGAAAACTATTAATTACGAGTGCGGCCTACTACAAAGCTTCTTTATTTTATTACAATGAATTGACGTGAGCACGATTTTTACGACTTCGGATCAGTTTTTGAGTAGAATGAGGTACTATGTGTACAATTCAAATACTAACAATTTTAATGAAAGGCAAATAATCCACAAATGGGATGAGAAACTCATGAATTTTTTGTGTGACATTTGTGCAGAAATTGCAAGGTTCAACTCATAGTTAAGTTCACATATCCACAGACAACTCATAATATAATATTTTAACATTTTGCACAAACTCAATGTACCTTACTGCTCTTGAAGTTAGTAATACTGTAGAACGTCATGATGACTCTACGAAATCGGCAAACATCACCGTGTTCTTCCTCCATTCTCTCGGTTCGTCGTTGTTCACTCTTGTTCTGCGTAATACCATTCTCATGTAAGTCATGTAGTCGAGTTAGACAAAAATCAAAACACGAGTGAGAGATAGAAAATGGCTAGGGATTTTTTAGGAATATCGCGTTATGACGACGACGGGCAGGGAAGAGTGGATTTGAACCGGATGGAAAAAAATGGGAGATAACAGTACGAGATTGGGAAAAAAGATAACTACTTTGCATTTGTGAGAATGGCATCCTAGAAAAAGTTCGTAAGGTCGAGCACTGCTCTTCATCCCACCTCCACTAATCATATAGCACAACGAGAGACACGACGGCAGGCATAAAATAATGTAATAATCTCGCTCCTCGAAAAACTAGAGAGGGCAAAATGCACAAGGTACGGTATTTATTTATTCATAAAAAATGCACTCACTCAAAACAATATTATTCATCATCGTTAGGTCGAGAAAGGAGGGAGTCGAGGCCGTCATCGTCATCCTCGTCGTCATTTTTCTCCGACATAAACATTTATTGTTTTCTTACTCCATTTCACTGGCAACTCGAAGAAAATGTGCGAGCATTATATGATGTACGGAAGAAAAGGATCATGAACCAAAAAATCATGACAACTTCAACTTTTTACAACCTTAAACTCCTACTCTAGAGTTAACTCCTCAAATTTGATGTACTTCCTATATTACTGTTATCAAGTGGAGAGAAATATAACATAAAATTCTCTCTCATATTTTTTTTTTACTTCTTTCCTGTTCATGAGTGAGAAACAATTACGAATTTTAAGACCTTCATCTCAAGCCAAAACGCCGTTTGTGAATACTCCTCGCATACGTGTGTGAGAGAATCACTCTCGTTAGATAAGACAAAACTAGAATTTAGACTCAAAATCTACACTTTTTCTTCACTCGTTCAAATTAGTGCTTCTCATTGTATCTCAATTTTTTGCGTATGTACCAAAGGTGTACAAGATAAACACTAGGAGCTACTGTAAGCAAGAAAAACTGCTTTGCTCGTCGCGTACACAAGGGAGTCGCAAATAATTGCACGAATATGTATGAATTCCTACGAAATTTTTGTCCAGAAGAAAGGCCCATGAAGTAAAAAAATGACATGCTTCATGCCTCTGTGCATGCACAAAACTTACACCATGAAATTCTATACACATCTCGTACGCCCTAAGAGAGAGAGACAACAGGTAAGAAAACAAGAATGCAAAGCAGCACCGGCTAACTACCAATTTACCGCGTATTAAACTTAAATTTTGTATCCTCACCGTTTTCCCCTGCAAATACAAGCTCATTCTAATTCATTGTAGAGTACATATTTGATTATCATATCCTCTAGACAAGGGTGGTCGTTGTCGAGTCAATTCTCCGAAATGCACACTCATCCATTCATCCATGAGGATGATCATAACAAGAAGACTACTAAAATAACATCTTGACTAAAAAAAACACGCTCTCAACGACGATGACAGTTGATGACTTCTAGCAATTTTGTCATGGTTATACAAGATAATGTTTTTTTTTTCTTCAGCTTATTAGAAAAACGATGAGACTGCATCAAATGATTGCTGCTGCGATGCATATAACCCCTCGCTCTCTCTCATATCATTAAAACCTCTCCTTTGGCATTTGCCAACTTATCTGACGACTTTCAACCGAACTGGTATTGAACACGACGACGACTTATTATTGCCAACTAACAACTTTTGTGAGCAACACAGAGAGACGAAGAAGAATTAGAAAAAATACTACTAACAGGTAAAACATAACCTGCAGGTGTAGTACACACGTACATCTCTACATATAGTTCACACTGTCAATAATAAGTACGCTATCAAAGAGTATCGAAACCCTGACAATGAGAATGTGCAACACGCAGTGTTAGCATGCATCATGCAAAAAAAAAGAGTTTTTAAACATTTTTTTTATATATTTGTCAGTACAACTTCCATCTCCCCGTGTTCGCAATGACATGTCGAAACTAGAAAGATTCAAATCGTCAGTGCAAATAGAGAAGCGGACTGAACTAAAATGGGTTTCAATGTGTGCTCCGTATTATAAAACGGTATAACGTTAATGTAAAATGCATACATTATTTAAGTTCACCTCTCGGCTTGTGTATAAAGAGAGAGAGAGTGCATGTAGAAAAATGTTATGTGCATCATCAGCATCATCTTTGTACACATATTGTGTGTGCTTGTTTATTGTGTCGTATTGAAACATGGCTCTTGGCACTTTTTCCTCCATTGTTCCCCACTGAAAAAGCTACTCAGAGAAATAGACATGGTGAGGGGAAGTATGTCTTCTCTCTCTGTAGATGAGACCTGTAAAAATTTATTACAATGCACACACAGTGAAATGGCAAGAGAGAGGATTATAAGCTTGAGCTCAGCAAAAATCACTTTATACTTTTTTTTCACGAGAGTGCTGTCCACATGTACAGGTTGTGTGAATGCATAAAAGAAAAAAAAACGAGAGAAAGACAGAGAGATTGCAATAGTGTGGATGCACGTATATATTTTTGCTGGGATGATGGTGGTGGTTTGTTTTCATGAGGGACTCTCTGTACACCATTGTTATCGCGTTGCAACATCATCAGCAGCATCACACATTCACAACCAACAGTCATCAAACTTCTCTCTAGTCTTCGTACATATAATCTGCCGATATGATGAGAAGTGAAAAAAAAATCAAGTGACCGTAAGCCATATAATATGTATAACAGGTAAAAGGCAGAGGATAAAGGGGGACAGCACTTTTCAAACGATGAAAAATGAGTAAATGAAAAAAAATCCTGCTTACCAATAATCGCTTTTTAAAAAAGCTCTCTCACAGGATATATTGTTACCGTGTTTGTAATCCTGTACACTGATGCTGATGTGAAAATGTAGTTTTGACAAAAATTGCTGCGAAAATGATCATCACCACATTCACGACGACGCTGAGAGAGAAAGATGCATATCAACGGACAGGTTTCCCCTATCAAATCCACTAACATACAGACTAAATTAAGAGTTATTTTTTGGGATTGCAAATGCATCAAATGTATTTAATGCTCTTTTAACTAAATCATTGATCCTACACAATATTAAGCTCTGCAACTTAGGCACTCGTTGTTAGTTTTATAAAGTGAATGATATGACAAAAGCAGTGGTTGCCATTAACTGAACATGTCCTTATGCAAAATGGTGTGACATGACTTTAAAAAAGGGGGAAAATTTTCCGGATTTTCGGACTCACCTTCTAAATCCAGAATGCCATCCAATTCCAAAACCGTATCCTCATTATCTGAGTCTGTCTCCATCCCATTGCTCCTTTGACAGGGTGACACCCTCTCTCTGAACTCACACACCACACTCACTCACTCACGCACACACGGACGGAGCAAATCGCTCGGCTATTCCATCAAAGGTGAAAACGTTTGCGCAACCTTCCCCTCATTCCTTCTTTCTCTCACCCTCTCGCCTTGTCACACCCTCTTGTCAACCATCCCACTAATTCACGCGCAAACTTTCCGTCATTTTCCCTTTCACATTTCTTTACATCCAAAAAACAACATCTCTCATTTATTCATTAATATCGTCAAAATTACCATAACCCACTACTCTTCCATCCTCACAACCTTTCTCAATCTGCAAAAAAAAATATCACACAAAAACGTTTACTTCCTCACGCACTTTTTCACCTTACGATGACAACGTCTTTAGAAAACATTTTTTCTCGTTTTTCTAGGACATTCTTGTATACTCCACAATAATTGTCTGTAGTTCTTTTGTGTGCGTGTGTGTGGACGCACACACTTTTTTCAAATTTCTCAAATACACGTCACATTTCCATCAAGAGATGGATCGACCGACGTATTTTTCCTTGTGTTTTGGAACCTTTTTTCTTCCTTTTGTCTGTCAATGGAAAAGCCCAGGCGAAAACGATGAAAGTACGGTCTTCGTAATGATATGTGTGCTCCCAAGGCACTGCACAGATTTCGACTAATGATCCATCGCTACTTGGAATTGTGACTCTCTTTGCTCCATATATCAACACACATACACACACATTATTATAGCGTGTGTTTTCTGATCATGCATAATATATGGTTAAAAGATTGTGGCCAGAGAGAACCACTCAATGTATAATAGAGAAGTTTTGAAAAAAAACAGAATCTCCTCTGGCATTTTTGTGTTACCTGTTCATTTTGCTCGTCTGCCTTTGCGCCTCTTCACTTGTTGTGCTGCAGCTTCATTCCTGCTGTGGTTTTACATGCGTGATGCACAAAGCATTAAACAATTGTTGCTTTTTTAAACATGTGGTGGTGGTTCTGAGATGGATGAAGGTGAGTCAAAAAAAAGCTGATCAACTCACACGAGAGACGGAACCTTTATTCATGCGTTTTTTTACTACGTCTTGTATACACGTCGGTATGTGAGGATAAGCTCTTTCTCCTTGTTCAAAAATCACAATGGGGAAAAAACACGAGGGGATTACATTGGTGAGATGAGCGTTCTCAAGTCAACTCATGTTGAGCTCGTCTTAATCATCGTTGTCGTAGTAATAGTGGAGTTATGAATGTGTGCGGAGTACTTGATGTTTTCATAGATTTTACCGTCGTCATGTACACGTCGTTGTCGTCTCGTCGTCATGCGTGATACATAATAAAATGAGTGAGTTAGAAAGGGTCTTGTTTAGTGACTCTCATACCGTCGTGTGAGAACGCAGTCATTACAATCGTCTTCGAGTCACTCTTTCTCTAGAGAGAAAAACCATTCATGCAACTGTCATCATCATCGTCATATTTGCCGTCTAGAAAGCCCTTAAACATTAGTCTTGTGGTCATCTTGGTCTTTTCGTTGCAAATGGGACGAGAGCCTCTCTCGTGAAATGTATCTGCGCTGGCTTAAAGGTTTTTTGGTGTCCATCACCTCTCGAGGATTTGAATAAGAGAATATGTTTGAGAATTGATATACCTATGTGGGACTCGGTGAGGAATATTTTTTTGCACATTTGCATCTCTCTGACTCCACTGGATCGTAACTCGTTTTCACTAACCTTTCCATGAGCGGAGACTCGAAGTCGCTGAGGAGAGAGCGTGGTGACAATGTGCAACTGGGGTGATGAGATAATCTGCTTTCCAGAGTTATGCTGACTCGAGTAGAGCATATATGATAGGTATTTCATTGTAGCAAAGATCACGAGTAATGTGCGACTCATGATTTGCATAAAACCCTAAAAATGTAAGGAGCATTAAATCTCTTTCTCGTAGGAGTAATTTTTGTATGCGTAGACTGAAATTGGAATAAGATTCAAAAGTTAGTATTATGACTTTTTTAATTTCTCAGACTCATCTTTCCGTACAAGATTGCAATGAGCAGGGATCCACATCTTGGTCAAAGTATTAAGTAACACCTTGTAGCACGTCTGGTCCATAGTATTTCACACAATGCTAATATGAACCCAGCAAAATCCTTCTGGAACGCCACCTGTAGAATTAAAGCGAGCCTCGCCACCCCCATCCTCGTCGTCCGATGACGATGACGAAGTGTCCACTTTGTTTGGCACTTCGACGTCCGAATCCGAACCAGAACCAGAGTCGGAATCCTCGTCATTCTCTCCCTCATTCTGGGAGCAAGTCCTTGGTCTTGGAGTTCCACATCGAGCGAACCTGGGCTTATAAGCTTCTTCCTCCGGAAGCATCAACGGGATGTTCAAGTGGCGTGGCCATTGACGAAATTCAAAGTACCGGTTTGAATTGCTGGGATAAAGGATTGTAATTATTAGAAACTTTTTCGAAAGATCGTTAGTTTGGCACGGTAATAGTGAGGCAGTTTCATAGTTTCAGCAAATTGACATAAGCTCACAATAGGTTCAGATGGTCCAAGTCGTTGTTCAATTCGAAGGTGAACACATTATCCACAATGCGGGGTGCTGAACCACGGGGAAGTTCGGTTGGACTTGGAGGCAACGGTGGTAAAGATAAACTTGTCGTCCTGGTGGGCGGAATTGGACTGCAGCACGGAAAAGAAAAAAAATATATTAAACATTTACTTTAGTTTTATCTCGTCCTTAAACTTCCTTTTTACG
Source organism: Alloscopus bannaensis (assembly GCA_027743745.1). Taxonomy (NCBI): domain Eukaryota; kingdom Metazoa; phylum Arthropoda; class Collembola; order Entomobryomorpha; family Entomobryidae; genus Alloscopus; species Alloscopus bannaensis. The sequence continues at coordinate 47,441 of JAHZMW010004016.1, forward strand.
GAATTAGAACATTTCTTCGGATTTTTTAAAATAAAAATCAAAGTTTACTCACGGTCTATCATCATCCGCCATCTTTGAAACAGGCCACTGTCACACGAAAAGATGAAACTCTCAAGAGAACATGAATCGCTAATTAAATCAAACCTTCTCAGCAAGACGAGTTGACAAACTGCGACATACGATTCTCATTTGTGTGTGCTACCAAAGTTGACAAAATTTTAAGTGTAACGGACATTACGAAATGTGCATGTAAAGGTACGCGTTTTATTGTCACGTCGTGGTGTGCAATATGTACTATTATGATTTGAGCAGTAAATTTGGAGGAACAATGCATACGGCATAACTGCATATAGCACAAAACTCACACATGCCCGATACATGCTCCACATTTCCCAATCGAAGAGATTCACATTAATAAAGCTGTGACAAAGTTCTGAGAAATTGTTCCACAGTCTGACTACGCAAATCGAGGAGCAAATGTCAAATGTACAACTGCAACTACGTATTTATGTAGCTATTAGTGGTGCAGTATGAAATCGGAGAGGGTAGTTAAAAAATTATCAACGCAGTTTTCGCTGGGATACTATGGCAAATCATTTCTTGATATGCGTAAATGATACGATCGACACCGTCCTCACGAGAAAAGAAGAGCCGTCTTCAGCAGTAGAAAATGCTGGCGATATGATTCCATAATATGTGTTTTCACATTAAAGTGAACGATGCTGATAAGGTAAGCCTTTTTAATGCAGTGACAAAATAATGGTTTTAAGCAGCAATTACATGTCTGGCTAAAATGCTTCAAATTGGACCAATGGGTATAACTTTTTTATAGCGCAATAGTTTATCGTAGATATATATCCATGTACATGCATACATAGAATACATATATCCATGTACCGATATGTACATGACACACATCCCAATATTTGTAACGCTTGAAAAAACAGGAAACGGGAAGCTCCAATGAGGATTAAGAAGAGTGGTGAAATGTGATCAAATCCTGCTTAAAGGTCATTATAAAGACTTTGTGATGCACTATGGTAAAGGACGCTACGTGATGAGACGTAAATGAAAGAATGACGGAGGTATGAGTTAAATGAGAGCGTTCGATATTTAAGTCTGATTCTTTTGAATTTTTCTTGAATTCCTGCTTTAATACTAGCGCTTTAATTAATCTTCCATCTTTGTTGATCTCGCTTAAAGTTTTGCCATAAAGTCAAATAAAATGTGGGTACGGAGCATAATATCGTTGCAAGCGTGCGTATCGTAGAACAATGTGGAAAGAATGACATTTTCTTTCCTCCGAAAATGGCAGCCTGCTCTCATAACTGCAAGTGTGTTTCATTTGAAGTTGTTGAGATCAGTTGTCTTCAGCAGTTATGGCACTCTGTCGTGAAGTCTGTTTTGTAATCCATAATCAAGAACCATGATGAAATCTGAGAATGGTAATCGCTATTGGCTTATTGCTTGTTTTTAGCTCTTTTTGAGAAACCTTCAGTGAATTTTTAATGAAGACCTTTACAAGGTTTTCAAAAACGTGTCCCTAGACACAAATCGGTTGGAATCACTGATGATACCATTTCAAACATCCTCCTATTTATCATTTCGTTAAATGGCAAACGCAAGTGTTCGCCGGGAGAAAGTCACACTGTCAAAACTTTGTCAAAGACTGCCAGGTGCGGATAGTGCCGACTGTTGATGACCCACATACTTTAAATTAATACATTACATTCAATTTCTATGAAATGCATGAAAATGACAACGTAGAATGTCAACATGAATCCGACAAACTGTGATCAGGACTAAATTGACCAGCTTTAAAATGCTTCTTTGTACATTATTATTAGTATGTATTGTCTTTATTGGAGGATGAATAAAAGTTGTTAATAGTCTGGAGCAGAAACATTTTACATTTTAATTTTTTTTTTAATTCTCATATATTACCAACGTGAAGACATGATTTCATAGGTTTTCACTTTGTCAATAAATTATTCTTACCAGGATAGTGTACGAGTGGAAAATCGAAACGAATGTTGTATTGCCATGAAACATACAAAACAAGCTATGCAGAATCATCCAGTGACAAAATTAATCCCGAATG
>JAHZMW010004017.1:0-16187 GCA_027743745.1 Alloscopus bannaensis
AAAATTGCTTTTTAAACGTTTTCAAAGCCGTAGAAACCTTTTGGGTTCTCGTTTTTTAATACCCACAACCATGCTTCTAAAAATAATAAATTTTGCACATTAAAAATAAATCAAATAGTGAATAGCCAAAGTGTACCACATTGTTTTGAATGTAATTCCGGATTTGTCCAACACATCATTTTTGTAACATGAAAACAAAACCTTCAACCTTTTCAAATTGATTGGAAATTACGCTGTCAGGTAGCGGCGGTTTTGAGCGTGAACTAAATTATAATACTTTGTACTTCGACCATGAAAATTAGTATATATAAAGAAGTTGCCTGTGATATTTTGTTTGCTAGTTGAAAACTATTTTCCGTTACTCCTTGTGGACAGTCCCGTCATGATTATTTGTGGTCCGGAAGTGTCAGCTGTGCAAGTGTGTAGTGAGTAAGAATATATTATTGTTACCGGCCGTTGACTTCCCATTTATTTGGTTTATTTTCGGAATGGAATCGCTGGGCTCTAGGAAGGTGTTTGGCTGCAATTAAATACATTTGGTATTGTTTCAACATGTAACGTGCGTACGGGGATAGCACAGTCATTACGATTAATTTTTTGAGCTAATAATCAGTAAACGATGGAAGGTGAACAAAGTTTGGAACAATTTGGAATAGTAGATTTGCATTAAATAATTACCTGTTCGCAATCAAAGAGGGCGTTTCTGGATGTCCGCTTCATGGCCGTATTTTTAATTTTTAATTCGCCCGTAGGACCGTTTTCTTGTTCACAAGGAAATACTTTAAAATAGGATACGTAAAACTGTTGAAATACTTTCACAATAACATTACTTATTCTCGTGTGTGTCACCATTATAGTTGTAAGTGCAGCTGCAGCTTTGCACTAAGTAACTCGTAGTCCAAACCAACAAAATCAGACCAAAAAACATCTTCTTGGTGATGCTTGATTAACAGTAAAACAAACTGAATAGAAAAAATGTTAAATTAAACAAATTGGTTTTAGCAATATCTTATATATATACATATCAACTCTGCACAAACCAAAAAATTAGTTATATTGCAATTTGTTAACAAAAATGGTTTTGTTCACTTGTGGGGGGTTAGCGACAGCGTAGAAACGGTAATGGCTCATAAATAGTAATATCGATTGGGTTACGGATGCTTTAAAGAAACACAAGTGCAGATCAAAAACTAATCAAGGCGAGGCGTGTCCTTACAGCATGGAAACAAATTCTGCATTTCCACAAGCTGGCATAACGCTACCGAAGCTTCTATGTGCGTTATGCTAGCTTATAGAGATGCAGAATCTGTTTCTGATTTCACAATCATAGACAGGTGGCCCCATATGCAGTGTAGGCGAAAGTTTTTGGTATATGGACAAATAGGGTTTTTATGAAAAGCAAAAATATTAAATGTTGTCATGCAAAAATCATACTTGCGGTACATATTCCCTCCCGGTTGCTTCCGCCTACCATGATGGGCGGTACAAGTTTGGGATTGTAGGATGAACAAAGTTTTAAGGAAACTATTCTGGGTTACATATCAAAAGAGGTGTTGTTTCTCGAATAAGTGTGGTGTACCATGTGCCGTATGAGTCCGAGACCATGAACTTGGTCTGACCTGGTTTTCGAAATATTGTAAAATCGGGGTTTCGTGGAAACATAAAGCAATGTAAACTCTATAATGTATGTCGGCAAGAACAGCTTTCCGGATTATCAAACACGCTGAAAAGGTTTTTTTCTGGATGTGCATGGGTGAGGTATACACATTACCAAACAATTTAAAAATTGTTGTGTGGCACCAAATTTGAATTAATCGATTTTTCCGTTTTTTGCTCGCAAACTTTCGAACTTCAAAAAACCACAAAATAGCAAGACGCCACGCCTGTAAATGAAGGCGTGGCTATTTAGGTTAAAAGGATTATAAGGTATATTTTTTGACATGAGGGGCAAATATTTTGATTTATAAAGGGCAAATAGTTACTCAATATAATTATGTAATAAAGAATTGTAAACTCTATAATATATGGCGCCCATAGTATTTATCATGATATCATGTCATGAAAAAGTGTAACCGTTTCGGAGTTATGGCGTTGTCGCCAAATTTCGGTGACCTTTCGAGGGGTCATGACTTGGCCCCAAAGCATTTGTTTTCCTTTTTGACAATATCCCGTTGTAAGAATTTAAAAAACTCCAAACCGTTTCGGAATTATAAAAAAGACTTTTTTGGTGACCTCGTTTGACCTTCTTCCCGCTGAGGTCATAGGCTGCTTAACGAAATCCGGCAAGATAATCGAACGCCTAACCAAATGCCGTTTTCAGAATTCAAAAAAGTCAACGCGTTCAAAAGTTATCGATGATACGGCCAGACGGACAACAGATACGATCTTAATATATGGCTACGTGCCATAAATAATTTCCCACAGTAAAGTAAATCTATGCGCCCGAAAATAAAATCACTGGAAGCATGGTTGAATGTAGGCAGCGGTACTATGTGTTTCATTTATACGCGTGTGTTCGGGCTCAGTCACACACAGTGGTATAGGAAATACAATCAAAATATCTCTACAAAGCGACTATCGGGTTCATAATCTTGCTTATGCATTTTGGTACTGTGTTGTCTTTTCATTTTACGAGGTTGTAGTGCGGCGTTGGTAGTAATTCAGCATGCATTTCAAGAGTTTTTTTTAATATGACAGGTATACACAACTGGTATGACAGTGTAACTGGTTCAGCAAAACACTCCAAGCCCAGTCCACGCACCATTGCCTTTCACTAAATGCAAACCTTTGGAAAGGTGCATGAAAGAATCTACCAGCAGTTGTGGATATTATATCCCATAATGGGTGTTTTTTTCCATGGTCTCCAATTTCATTGAATTTTTTGTTAGAGGATAACAATTTATGCTACTAAATTCATCAGATTTTGTAATCAATTTAATTTACAGCAACATGATTACTCGTGTTGTATTTCTAATAATGGGTGAGTGTATTTATTTTATCCAGCCACAAAACCATGCAACCACTTAATGAGTCCGCGCAACAGAGTTCAAGAACTTCAATGAGTTGGTCAACATTCAGTAAGAGATACGCTACTCATGAACATGCGTAAATCCCCTCCTTTGCTCAACTCCAACGAACAGGTTTTGAGTGTATTTCTATGCTTCAATAGTGGCTGATTGTGCTAGGGTAAAAAACGTAATCCGTGTGTGATTCAAGTCATCAATTTTTTAAAGGATCACGCTGATGCGATTTTAAAATATTCAAGCAACATAATCCACGCTGCGATGTCACACATTCTTGGTAAGAAAAACCAACTCAACCAAAACGTAAAAACGATGTTTATATTAATTTATTTGGTTGGCGTCTAGCTGAAATTCGACATAGTGTCGTGAGCCACGACAATTACATTTTTGTTGGATTAAAAGAGACCTTGAAAGCAATCCGCGAGCAACTTAAGGTGAAGTGTTTCATCATAGATTCTGGAAACTCGATAAACGTACTGCGATATTTCAACCCAATCACTGGGCGCATACGGACCTACTACATGCAACAAAAACTTGAATATAACGTTGTTTTGGACTGAGGAAGAGTAATTTATAATATGTGATGTATAAATATTTTGGTAACATCCATGTTAGTCTAAATTCGACATATTCTATTGATTACATTCAGGATTCTTGTTATTATGAGCTGCAGTCAGGCGTGCCTCTGATTCAATACGTGTATGCGAAGATAAGGGGTTCAGCAAAAATTTATACTTTTAAAAAAACCAAAAGGACGGAGGATATTTCAACACAATAACCAACGATGGAATTGCAGGTCAGTGTGGCTATTTGTTACTGCTTATGTTTGTGTAAATATCCGAAACAATTTACACTTATCTTCGTTTGGTTGTATAAATTTTCATCGAATAAACTGTTCAATCCTCCAACATTTTTCTTAAAAAGTGCAGCTGTTTGAACAACTATGATATTTATTATTTCTTTCAGTGTTAGATTAAAGTTACGTTCATTTTTATTACGTAAAACCAGCTTAATTGTCCAGGCGGCCATAGTTTGAAATACTTTTGGTTTTATAAAAATTTATCAAATTTCGATTTTATATAAATAACCAATTTATCTACTGTTAGATGGGAAGTACTTTCGGATCATAAACAAGTACAAAACTGGCCTACACTATATATTTGCCTGTGCTTGTTTTTCGTTGATTTAACTTGGTATGCGTCAATTTGATAATAATTATGCAACCATAAACAAAAGTATTCCATTAGATAATTTCACCACACTTAGAACTTGCGTTATTTGAATTAATTACAAGTTAAACATTGACTACCATAAGTGAGTAGCTATTCACCGTAAGAATAAGTTGTTTTCTGATAAAAATATACCAACGTTGTGCATTTTAAGATTCACGTATCAACGCATCTATAACATTTACAAAAGTTTTGGAAAAGTCGGCTGAATATAAAACAAATACTGGAGATTTGGAACAACACTTGTGGTACATTTTCCACACTCGAACAGAGATCCATGCAATGCAAATTCGAAATTTTTGTCAAATGTGGGTGGAACACAGTTTAATCGTCATCGGATGGATAAGTCGCCTAATAGTTTAAAATGTAATTTCAGCATCGGAAATAGATAAGTAAAATTTTTATTTCGTGTATATGTCTGATGTACCAGATATTTAGAACAGCACGCGCGGCTGCACAAGCTGGAGCTGGAATTGTCAAAAGAATCGTCATCGCCGGGTCCCTCTTCTGGAGTATAGTATTCACTGTCGCTACTTTCAGTATCTGAAATAAAAAAAAATATGTTGTAATCTACCTTCGTAATTTACAACCGAGCTTGAACACGGCATTCATCTGTTTACAATACCTTCATATGTCCTGTAGCAGAGTCATATTGCAACTCAGATCCGAACGACACCTCAGAAAAGCCTCCCATTAACTATAGAGAACTACCGTCTTTTCCACGGTTCACGAAAGTAGTTCCGCCCCGTCATGTTCACTTGTGCCTCGACATCTGCCCTTGCCCTATGTAAAAAATATGATCCAACAGTCGCGCACCTGCCCTTACTAGCCGACAATTTAATCACAAAATTAACCAAAACCTCAGCTACTCTAATCATAGCCACATCCCCTCTCGCGGGGAAATTTCTCATGAAACAATTACCCAATTAATTCTGATTTCCCACTATTATCTAATATGCTTGGCAAATAGTATGTTTTTTTTAAAAAAATGGCAAATTCGTATCAAATTGAAGACCTCTTAAAACACACTCACAACTCAGTTGAGTCAAATGAAGATTTGTTTACTTACTTTCTTCCAGAAACGAATATCACCCATGTTAAAAGGCATGCCTCCCAACTGCGTAAACAAATTTAACAAATTTTAATAACTGAACATGTTTCGTCACTCAATATTAGAACTGGTAAAGTCACCAATGGAGGGCCACACCACACGAGCTTTTTAATTATAAAAAACACGCTTTATTAGAAGATTGAAAAGAATATGCGAAGCATATATAAGAAGTGCTAATAATTATTAGCACTTTATGTCCGCTTTTGTGTTGACCACAAGGAGAAAGGTTCTCTGCAAACAAAACCTGATCATCATCGGCATCCTCATTTGCATTTGCATTTTGTACAGCATGAGTTACTGATTCCAACGCACACACATTTTCACAATGCCCCAAGGTCATTTGGTAGGTTTTTAAACTTGCAAGGTTTTCATCTGTCCGATTTTGAAACTCGCAAGGTTTTCATGTGTTTGATTTTGAAACTTGCATGCTTCGCAAGTGTCTCGTTTTGAATATTCATGGGCCATATGTGGTTTTGCAGGCACTCGTTGCACAGAATGACAAATTCATAAAGCTTTCTATACAACGACGTCACCGTGGATTTAACGTCTGTAGATCCTTGAATATTTTTGATGACGGAGCTTGTCAGCGTGAGGCATTTCTGAGTAGAGAAAGCCGTTAGTACACAAAGGATTGCCTTAAGGCTGCTCTGGGAATCGCGGTGGATAGTAGAAACAGTCCCAAATTTTCGGCCATTTGTGTTTGGGCATAAAGTATGTAGAGACAGTATCACCATGGTGGCGTGTTGTACTTGTGTATTTGGGCTCCAAATATGAGTAATCCTTGTGGAGAAATGGGGGCTTTATACATTACACGATATTTTGGTGAAAAATGTAATTAAATCTGTTTAAAACTTTACTTAGTCGCGGGATTATTCAACAATGAGCTAAATATTGCAAATTGCAACATTGCCTTGGGTTGTTTTTAGCAAACATATTTAATTTGCAAACTATGGAATACATAACGCTACCTAATCTTCTAGAAACTTCAAATTATATGACTATATGACGCACGAGTCCGTAAAATTTATACTTCACTATATCCACAATGTCAAATATCATGTGCTTTATATGAGGAATGATATATATCAGAAACTTGATTTAAAATGAAGTGTAAATGTTTAAATCAGTGAATTCTTTAAATGTTTTTAATAAAAGATTGAGACAATTCAGGCCAGAGTTTGGATTGACAGCACAAGCATTGTGAATTATGTTGTTTATTCTGAATTCAAGTAAAGATCAGCGTATGAGTAATTGACATTGAAAAACATAAAATGACGCCGAAAACCCAAAAAAAGTCCAAAAAATAATTGTTCCGAGTTCATTTTTACACAAATCATTTTCATTTATTTTTTTATATTATTTTTTCTATTCCAATTGTATCAGAGGTATATAACTTTCAGGGTAATTTTGGTGGACGGGAACGAACTGGACAAAATGGAAGAAAGTTTACAAAATAACCAGAATGGATTTTACTTAAAGTCCTGTGGAAAATAAATTTAATAGATTATTTGTCACTTCTTGTGCTTAATAATGGTGTGTTATGTTATGTAATATGTTATGTAGTGTTATTATTCAACTCATTTACAAAAAACAGAGGGCGGTATCTAAAAAGTTATTTCAGATAAATATACTGATATTATCTTACTGTCTTACTATCTTATTTTTAAAAGTTACCAAACTCTGCCAAAAAACAATCTTTGAAACGTTGGCTGTGATTTTGTTTTCAAAAATACATTGATACATTAGTAATTATCTCCTAAATGACACGAATCGTTCTGAATACTTTTACTTGTCAGGAGTTGTTGGCCTTAATCACTTTAAAATAAACACTTACAGGTAAATTACCGTCATTTAATTTAAATATATTTTTTCAACTTTCTTTCATATCGTTTAGTTCCATGATACCAATTTAGTGGACACAACGGAAGAAATGCAGTGGATTACAATTGTTAAAAAACGGATTCAGAAGTTTCCTTATGTCAACCCCATTGCACCGCCGTTTTCGTATTGACCACGAGGAAAAAGGTTCTCTGCAAACAAAACCTGATCATCATCGGCATCCTCATCGAGTCGATAACATGGAACGGTCCAACTTTCAACCCAATTGGTTGCAACGCCTTTACTTCTCTGCGAAGCCATGGACATCTTCTCCACCTCGTCAATTCTTTTACAAGTGTATCCGAAGAACGTAATTGTCTACTCGCAGAATAAAGTATAACTGTAACAATGGCAAACAAGCTGAGTGCCGACAGGATTTCACTGAATATAATAATCGAGTAGAGGAACGTGATGATAACCACGGAGCCACCAAACTGAACCATGGGCCACGCGTGGTGTTGCAGGCACTCGTTGCAAAGAATTACAAACACTTGAAGCACTCGATAGAAAGAAATTACCATCATTGCGACTCCAGGTCTTCCTTTCCTGACAACGGGATTTATCAACTTCGAGATTTCTGAGTGGAAAAAGCCGTTAAAATGCAAAGGTTCCCCATCAAACTGCAAATAGCCGCTGCTGGAATCCCGACTAAGAATACCATTCCGCCCAAAACCGGTCCCAACTAGACGGCACTCCTTTCTCCAAAAATGACCGAGCAAGATTTAACCAAAACTGGAAAAATTTGTCGGACCCAAATTCCAGAGATTATGCTCTGGAAAATGTGCGCGACCAGTATGATGATTGGAATCAAAGTGATGACGACGTTGAGCAACTTGTTATCCAAATTTGTCGACAGTTCCGAGTTGTAAACCCTCCTAACAAATTTTGCTTCTTTTAAATGACTTCGGAAAAGGTAATCAAAAATCTGAATCCACTCGTTGGTTTTCGTGTTCCAACTAAAAGTTGCCAATCCGTAAGCTAGGTAAGCAGTAACAACAAAGCCATGAAGGGTTACCGACAGCAGATTATCGACTCCAGAGTAAAGAACCATGTTCATCATTTCCGTTAGGGACGCAACTCCTGTAAAAACGAGGCCAAAGCCAACAACCATCCGCATAGCTTGATAGGTTTTGGAAACGGTAATACGCTTGGTTTTGTGATGATTGCAAAATGTTAGTGGAAGCACCCCAAAGAATTCAGCCGTTTCTGACTGGGCCTTCAGTATGTCGAGGCAATACTTGTTCATCATTGTCACAAAATACGGTAATAAAGGAGAAAAGAGTACGGATTATTTTCTGCCAGTCGTTGAGTGCTTTGACCACCGTCGGTAATCTTTGTCCAGTAAAGGTCTTCTCAGGGTTTTATTAAACTTGTTCAAGCATTAGACGATGTCGATGATTTCAATCTATTGGACAGCCTGTTCCTGGGTAAATAATAACGAAATAATTCGTAGGACGAGAAACGCCATGAACTGGAAAAGCAATCAATTTTATATTCCAGCCATGACAATTGACATGTTCATATTCTCACAATTTAAAGCGTTACACAAATGTCGATTTTCTTTGATTTCGACAACGTAGCGCTCGGAAAAGGTGTGACAGTTTTACCTGCGAGATTTACCTAGTTTTGGCAATTATTTATACAATCGTAACCAAGAGTTTATTGTAACTAGATGAACACTCAAAAACGACAAAAATGTGTCCATAAATACTACCCATAATAGCAGAGGTTACTTACACAAAGTGTTGAATTTCAAAACCCACAACCTCGAATAATTTAATTACACTAAAATTGAAACACAATCTAATTCAATCTTAATGATTTAAAGGGTGTCTATTGTATAAAGAAAATAACTTCGACAAGAAATAAGGATGTGTCAGAGATAAGGAATTAAAAAAAAACGTTTTCATCTTAAGATTCGTCATAGTCAAGGTGGCTTTACGACATGTTTTTGTTCGGATTTCACTCATTATGGAACATAATGCGTACCGAAAGCCAATTTCAAACGCATGATTTCCTACTACACAAATATTGCTAGAAAGTCTAAATATAAAATGGTTGAACACTTTAGCAGTGAAGGTACCTACAAATCCACTATATACAGAATAATCAGCAGGTACGAGGCTACAAACTCCACTAACTATAAAAAATTCCGGGCGGACCGGTAAGGGTGGGAACGAATAAAGTGCAAAAGAAGGTTGAAAAAGTTTTTCAGAATGACCCTTCCTATTCCGGGCGGCGTGCCGCCAAGACACTGCATATACAGCCTGCAACCCTTCAGAGTATTAAAGGTAAGATGCTGGGCATCAAAGCGTATACAAAACAAATTGCACCACACTATGCCAAAGACCAGGAGAAACGTCCGAAATCGGGGTGCACGACAGTGTACAAGAAAACGCTTTCTAACGTGCTGGTTATGGTTGTGGAGAAATCTCAAAATCCCCCCAACATTTACCAGGCTAAAAGAATTGAAACTCTTTTGGCATTATGCAAAACCGAGTATTCCAAACAAACCAGCCCACCCAAAAATATCCGCGAATTCAAGACCGTGTGTAGAATATCATCTCTAAAGTGGCGAAGCCGTCAGGAAAAGCAGTGATGAAAAGTGGGATAAAAACAATGCGCAAAACAGCCTATGGAGGCTTCCAAGGATCTGCCCGTGAACATTCTAGTAGTGTATTAGTGGTAGTTTCTTACAGTAATTACATTGTAAAAATATTTTTCTGTATGTATCCGCAATAAATTTGCAAAGTTAGTGACCCTATACATTAGACACCCTTTATTTGGGCATGCTTAGCATAGCATTTTGCATGTATTATGAAATTGATAAATATTTGCATAAAGCATAAAGTAAACAAAAAATATTAGTTATCAAATATCACGAAATCTGCAAAACAAACATGCTGTACATTTAAAAATAACGTGAAAAATTTGTGGCTTTCCTAATTCCATAGTTTAATTACAAATTTGTTTTGTCGATTTAAAATAATTATTTCGCATTTTAGAAATATTTTTTAACCAATATACAAATCCACGATACGTCAACCCCACTTGACAGCCGTTCTCGTTTTGACCACAAGAAAAAACGTACTTTGCAAACAAAACCTGATCATCATCAGCATTCTTTTCTTGTCAATAACGTGGAACGGTCCCACCCTCAATCCAATTGGCTGCAACGCCTTCACCTCCCTGCAAATCCAGCGACACCTTCTCCACTTCTTTAATTTAGTCAAAAGTCCTTTCGAAGACACCAATTGTTTGCTCGCCGAGTTCAGCATCTCTTAAACAGACATCGTGAATGCAACCACTGCTGCAACACACACAAGGAGTGCCAACCCCGAGAGAACCTCACCGAACATGATAAACGTGTAAAGGAACGTGATGACTATCACAGAACCGTTAAACTGGACCATAGGCCAAGCGTGGTGCTTCAGGCACCCGTTGCAGAGGATGACAAAGACACGAAGTTGGCGGTAGAAAGAAGTGACATGCAATTTTCATTCAGGAGGTTCTCCAAGATTATAGATTATTAGTGACGGTACCCATGATCTTTTGACATTGAAAAGAGAACTGATACATTTGAGAAAATTTGACAATCATTTATGACATGCAGCCATACATTAAAATCGTATCGGTTATCAGTCTGGCCGTCCGGCAGTCCGACCGTATCATCGATAACACGAGAAAGGTTTTTTTTTTGTTCAGGAAAGTTCGTTAAAAAGCCATGACCTCAACCAGAAGTGGGTCAAACAAGGTCACAAGATTTTTTTAACTCCGAAACGGCTGGAATTGTTTAAATTCTGCTAACGGGACATTGTCAGGGAGAAAAGTATTTGCTCTGGGGCCCGGTCTAAGGTTCACAAAAATTTGGTGACCAAGCTATAACTCAGAAACGTTGAATCTGACTTCCCCATGTTATCAGAATAGGTATATTTTCCCTTGGGTCTTGAATTGACCCGAATACCTCAAACGAAAGTAAATCAAACGAGAGATTAAAATTGATTTGCACACCATGTTTCAGTAATTTATGTTAAACAGTACACAGTAAACAGTAAATGTTCACTGTTTTAGCTGTTTTAACATTGAGATATATTTTTGAAATGACCAATTAAGCTATGATATGATTTGAAATTTTTGTTTATCACCATGAAAATAATGCATTCGGCAATTTAAAATATTGAAACACGAAACAATACATTGCTGAATTTTGAACCCCGGTTTGGCAAGTTTTAAAAATTTGCGTAAGCCATCACAGAACGTTAGGAAACGTAAAATCAATGGATCTGTACCTTCAACTGAAACAACTGGTATAACTAATTATGATTACACAGAAATGCAAACCGTGATTCCTCTTCTACCAGACGTCAATACCTTCAAAGTTTTCGAAGTTTTTGAAGTTGACGAACCGCTTTTTTTGTTCAAATCATTGACAATCAAAAAGATATTTCTGTCCACGTCGGTGCCGAGAAAAGCTCAAACTCAAACACCTGGCGTGGATTTAAAGACTAACAATATTTACTTCACGATGTAGATATTAAATCGCTGAAATAAAATCAAGCTGAAACATGAATCACTCTCTTGTATAAAATATATATGCACTTCAATACACACAATCTCAATGTTTACATTTCATTCAATGCACGAAAGTACGACGAAACTTGCACGGATAGGTTACTACAACCGGACTGGTCCTGTAGCAGCAAGGGCACATGCTTTTCGTTATTACACATGTATACATAGCTATCTCAAAAACATTGCGAAGTTGCGAGTTTAGCCTGAGTACGACAATATAATCTGACACCTAAAACATACCAATCTATGTTTCGTGTAGAACATATACACATTACGGTTTTCAAAAATTGTTTTTATTACACTTCAAAATATATTTACACTTAAGGTTATTGTCGACAATTGAGACAAATCAGCTGTGGCAACAATGTCTTCGTTTGTGACACGTGCTATGTGCACAATGTTTATTCTTTCGCTTGAACAAATAACATACACATTTCACGCAGTAACCCAGAAAACTGAAAATAATTGGTACGAAAATACCATTTTAAAAAAATATTAATTTTTTTTATTGTGAGCAGTGTATCCGTGAGTAGTGTAAAAAAAAAGAAAAAAACTACGGGATGGTTTGGACAAAGAAAAATATAATATACGTGTTTCGAAAAGATTTTGTGTACTTTGTGGAAATATACGCGTATACAATTGTGTATGCTGATTTTGATAACTGCTATTTTTGTTATATTGCCATAATTGATAGCAGAAAAATATATTTTTGATATCAAAATTTTGAATATTAAAAGAAACGGTAAAACTTTTAAAAATTCTGACAACGGGACAGTGTCAAGAAGGAAAACATGCTTTGGGGTTAGGTCATGACCCCTTGACTTCGATCAAACTTTGGTCAAAACCGTTATAACGCCAAAACGGTTAGACTTTTTGAAATTCTGACTTCACCACGTTGTCCGGATGGATAGATTCTCCTTTGGGTGTTGATTTGACCTCGATACCTCAACCGGAAGTGGGTCAGATAAAACTTCAAATCTGATTTTCTCGCCTCATCTCAGTTTTTCATTATGCCCACACATAAACCCTTGTTGTCGCTCCAAAGGTGAAAGAAAAGAGAAAACTAGCTACTTTCCGCTGCGTGTTGTATACATGCTAAAGTCAGAGCTTCACCAAAAGATGGTCACAGTACGGCAGTAAATAACGTACTGAACGTGCGGTAGTGAGGTTGCGGGATCGAGTCCTGCAAGGGTGAACTTTTTGCTCTCCTTTTTAGCATGCATACGCACGCCATACATTATAGAGTTTACAATTCTTTATTTTGTTCTGTTTTGACTCTCGTCTTTATACCATTCTCGTAAGTTGTGTACTTCAGAAAGATCGGATGTAATCTAACACGTTCAAGTATAATTTAGAATTAAATAACTTTCCTCGATGAACAGTGACAATATAATGTATAATGCCGTATCACTTACCAAGATTCTAGCCATTAAACTAGCATTGAATGATTTTGTCATCAAAGAATTATTGACGTATAATGATAATAGTAAAGATATGTGGAATCATGATTATTATGCCAAAATTGACCAACGCTAACAGAACACCATTGACCATAGTTGACTTCCTGCACAACAACCAAACTATTGATCCGGATAATACGACTGTACGGATGGGAGAGGAGACGCTGGCCATCTTCAACTTTCGATCTGCTTGCCAAATTTAATAATATATTCACATAAAATGTTGTTTTTAAATATACGTAGATGCCAAAGTTTGTTGATTTTTTGCAAGTTTTGAAAACGCAACTGAGAAAACACAACTGCATAACCGGATTATCGAAAAGTAAAAATTGAAGAGTTAAGACACTCGCATCACTGTTTCAAGTGCGTGTGCAAAGTCGTAAATTGAGAACCCATTAGTTTTGGATTCTAAACAAAGCGCATGGAAGTGATTCTTTCCTTTTTTTACACATATTATAACAGCTAATGAGTGTGGCACTTAAAGTAAAAGCGAAAGGTTGTAGTATCGCGGGGACATGCATGTAAAAAATTCCAAAACAGTATAAGTGCATGTAATTTTTAAAAAACTAAAAATACTCAAAACGGCGCGGTTTTTTTTACATATATTATAAAAGCTAATGAGTATGGCACTTAAAGTAAAAGCAAAATGTTGTACTATCGCGGGAACATGCATGTAAAAAATTTATGCCCTTGTTATGTGTGACAATGACAAATGACCTAGT
This sequence comes from Alloscopus bannaensis, assembly GCA_027743745.1. NCBI lineage: Eukaryota > Metazoa > Arthropoda > Collembola > Entomobryomorpha > Entomobryidae > Alloscopus > Alloscopus bannaensis. The sequence goes on from JAHZMW010004017.1 coordinate 13,996, forward strand.
TGTACAGCATACACACACAAGCTTTGACAAAATTTCGCATTTGATTTCCAAAAAGCATGGGTGCCTATACACATTCCAAGGATTGCACGCATAGTATACATGCAAATATCAAGCAGCGGGACCTCTCTGAATGCAACATAAATATTCCCCAAAAGCATTCTCAGGTGCACTCAGCCATAAAGTACAGCAGTAAAAAACGTTTATTTTGTCCAAATTATAAAGTCAATTATGTTTGACATGTAGTTATTATTGTCGTACACTGGCAATCCAAGGATTTTATATCAATTCTTTAATCATTCAGCGACACACAGATTAGGCGCGTGAAGAAGTACATTTACCAATTGAGTGAAAACTTGTCGGCGGCTCAAGCTACATCAAGTAAGATATTTTTGTTGTAACTTTTCTTTTAAACCTTGCCGCGCAGAAAACCATTAATTGAGGTAGTTAATAAAAGCGTCATCTTGCTTCCAAGAGTTGTATTGATGAAACAGGAGTTTTTGGACAAGCAATTGCCATTTTGTTTCCTGAATACAAGCGAACTGATAAAGATCGCCTTATTTTATTTCAAATATGGGGTTTTAATTGAAAGCGAGGAGAGGTATTTTCATTCCAGGTATAATTGTTTCGTAAATACTATTTTATAAGGAGCAGATTTTCAAAAATATTTGAATAAATTGTTTTTTGGACCATTTTGATGAATTTTGTGGCAGAAAGCCGACGAAAAAATACGGCAGAGCATTTCCCCAAAACGAACCCTGGAAACTGTGCATTTGCGAAAAGTGGTACTTTTCTCGGCCGGACGAAAAAAGGATTCAATGTAGGAATTTTTGTCTAGTTTCAAACTTAATATATTGAAATGCATTAATTCATACCGAAATTTTGTTTGAATTATAGGCGACCAATGTCAGCGGCGGATGCATGATGCTTGTGTAAAGTTTAATATTGACGACTTTGGCATTGAAGATGACTACATTTGTGCAATTTGTACAGGGGAGATGGCTACACCAGGGATGCTGGAAGAAACTAAATTGGAAGATGCATGTATGTTGAACCTCATTTCAATACCGATTATTTGCAATTGCTTTAGAATTAAATATACAGATACCGGATTTACCGAATTTACCGATACAGCTCAGAATAGTAGCTCGGTTTGGCCATTCTCCAGCAAGGACATTTTTGCCCACTCCACCCCAGTTTCACAAACTCAACAACAAGACTCACTTGATGACGATAATCAGTTATACGATTCAGAAGGAAATTCGTAAGAAATTCATGATTGGCACTTGATTTCTATTTGTGTAATACCAAAAAAGCATTAAGAAACTTAATATGGCAGTATGGATTCAAAATTATGTAGCACTAATGAAGACCGAAGCGAAACTCGTAATTGGAAAGCTGGCCGAAGTAAAATTGTAGCTTAAACGTCAATACTGTATATATAAACGTATAAATATTGAATAAAAAGTAGTATGTCCATGGCATTTATTTCCATGTAACAAAAAAGTTTCTGACAATGAGTGTTAACTATTTATATACGTATTTTTATGTTACAGATCAGAATAACGATTTGGTGCAAACACTTTCGTGTATGAGCAAAGTATGTTAAAGCTTACATAGGTATATATGGTTTTATTTTACCTGTGTGCAGTATAAGTGAAGACCCACCACAAACCCGTAACTGAAAAATTGATCGAGGTAAAGTTCATAAGTTTAACAAAATATAAAAATTGATAGGTGAATCATAAAAATACACAGATTCGATTTTAGTATTGTTTTTGGTTTTGACTTTAGATAATAACTCGGACTCGGACTTTGAATTTGATTTGCCAGGATCTCCCTTTAAATGTTCCAAACCTTTTAAAATCTTCCCGAGCAGTTGAAGGAAAAACATGCCATCTTTTAGGAACAATCCGAAAGCAAACCTCACAAAGCCAAACGTAATAAATTTCTGTTAATATTACTCAGTGCCTTTTCTACATTTTGGTAAAAAAAAAACATTTTTTTGTGTTTGTATAGCATTGGACGTATCCAGAGCTTGTTATCTTTCGTTGATGAGATACAAGATAAAGATAAGATAAAGATGATTATCTTTATCTTTATCTTTTATCTAGATTTCCAAGCCACAGTATCTTTTATCTTTATCTTTTATCTCATCAAAACCAGGGCGTCATCTTTTATCTTTATCTTTTATC